>JAOVYU010000042.1:5134840-5146037 GCA_025674565.1 Synodontis membranacea | reverse complement strand
ACCATCCGTGCTGAGCTCCCTGACCTGCAGTCCATCTACACCAAGCGGTGCCGGACCAAAGCCAGGAAGATAATGAAGGATCTTAGCCATCCCAACAATGGACTCTTCTCCCTGTTGAGGTCAGGGAAGCGTCTTCGCCCCCTCAAGGCCGACACAGAGAGAATGAGAAGGAGCTTCTTCCCTCAGGCCATGCGGGCTTTGAACCAGAACACCACCTAGGACTGGACTCACATACACCCCCCCCCCCCCCCCACACACACAAACTGAAATTGCACTATTATGTATGCACCTTGTTGCAGAATTGCACATTCTATTCCATTTGCATTGCACATTCTCTGTTTTATTTGCACATTTTGCACGTTTTTATTGGTGCTCATATTTTTTTTATTTACAAGTTCATATTTTAGATCTTTTATACCCTTGATCCATCCTACATAGTTTTGCATTTCATTTATTATATTATTATATTTTTCCTTATTCTCTATTTTTATTTTGGTGTTTTCTATTTTAATGTGTACGGATCAGGCACAGCTAATACATTTCACTGCATGCCGTACCATGTATGTTTGTGTTTGTGACAAATAAAATTTGCATTTGAATATTTTGACAGTCACACACATTTATCATTTCATTGCTAAATAACCTTTTTACGCATCAAAAACCTTCTTATGTTTTTCTTTTTTCACCTTTTTCTTTACCTACTTCATAACCGTGCATTATAGCTGAACAAACAGTAGAATACTTTCAATCGTACGATAATGTGAATGTCTTTCTGAATGTCATTCAGTTACTGTACGTGACGTATGGCGCAATGTTGTTATTCTATCAGGCTTAATGTGAGGACATTAGAAAACTTTGTGCCATTATTGTAAAAATGCACTTAAGCTCAGTCAAGAGGAAAAAAATTAAATAATAATAAAAAATAACACGCTCTCAGAAATAGATAAACACTGTCAAATTACTGCATTAAAAAAAATGAATAAAAATAAATAAAAATCCAGGAAGAAACTAGAGTGTACTTCAGTGATAATAAAAGTACACAGAGAGGTTTCCAGGAAACAGCAAAAGGGAAAAATAAATAAATAAATAAATAAATAAATAAATAAATAATAAAATAAAGATAAATACTGCTAAAAAGAGAGAAAATATATCCTCATAGTCCCCTATAGGCCATATCAATCATTTGATTAATTATAAATAATAATAATAATAATAATAATAACAACAATAATAACAACAATAATAATGTGATTAATAATTAATACTAATTTAATAATAAATTAAGTAAATTGTTTTAATGACAAGCATTGCTTTCATTTAATTATTTATTAATTATATATATATATATATATATATTGTATTATTTCATAATGTTAATGCCATGTATTCTTTGTTTCTTTTGTTTTTCTAACTACCTGCTTTCTACACACAGTTGGGTCTTTTACTATTGCCTCGGCGTGACTTCCTGTTTGACCGTCTTACGTCATAAAACCGCGACGGCGCACAAGCGAGATCGGCTCAATCCTCAACGCCTCCTTCTTTCCTACACGAGCTCCCTACACGGGCTGTGACGTAGAGGCTTGTAAGGGCAGAATGTAGGGCACTAGGAGGTGATTCTGGATTAAACCAGAGACACGCGTGAGAACCTCCTGGGTCACTACAGTAGAGACGGAGAGAAGTGAACGTGTGAAATGTTAATGTTTTGTAAACGTTAATGTAAAGGACAGTGTGGAGATGCACGGGGTGAAGGTCAGGGGCTTTGGGCTGATGGTTTCCGCTCGTTTCCGTGGTGCGCTCTCTGCGCCAGACTCGTTTTACCGCGTTCTTGTTCTTGTTGGACGCAAAACCTCGAGTGTGAGGTCAGAACCGGTGATCATCCGCGTCCCGAGGCGCGTGCAGGAGCGCATAGATAGCGTGGAGCAGGTGAGGCGCAAACACGTGGAGAGAGTGGCTACAGTGAAAGGTGGCAGACTGCTGATCCAAAGCAAGAACCCACTCCTGAACCAGTCTCTCAGCTACACCCTGGGCAAGTTTGAAGAACCGGCCCTTACGTCAAAGGGATGGAAGAGTAACAAGTCGTTCGGGGACTATTTTATCATCAACAGCACTCAGAGTGCTCCTCCGTTCCTCCCCGAGTCCGAGGACGAGAAGAACCAGGACGGACCCGGAGCCAGGAGAACGTTCGCTCACCTCCATCTTTCGCCAGAGCTGGTGGAGACGCTGCGGAGACACGGTATCGCTCGTCCTACCGTAGTCCAGTTGCAGACCATTCCCAAACTGCTCCGGGGTCACAACCTGCTGTGCGCCGCCGAGACGGGCAGTGGGAAAACGCTCGCCTACCTCCTGCCCGTTATCCACAAGTTGCATAAAGAGATGGATCCACGGATGGATTTGCGGTCAGAGCAGAAGACACGAGCGGTGGTTCTTGTGCCGTCCAGAGAGCTGGCCGAGCAGGTGACGTCAGTGGCGAGGACCATGAGCCGGCCGTTCGGGTTAAAGGTCAAGGTCGTAGGCGGGGGAAGAGGAGTCGGGGGTATCAAGGCAGCTTTCAGATACGGTCAGCCGGACATTCTGGTTGCTACGCCTGGCTCGTTGCTCAAGGCGCTCTGGAGAGGTTTTGTAGGTCTGAGCGAACTGCGTTTCGTCGTAGTAGACGAGGCCGATACGATGTTCGACCCCAGCTTTGTCGAAATGCTCGAGAAGATTCTGCGGCGAACCCAGATCGCCTCGGGTCTCGCCGAGACGAGCGGTCCGACCCAAAAAGCGCAGCTGGTGGTAGTGGGCGCAACTTTCCCTGGAGGTGTCGGCGAGCTCCTGGGTAAAGTCACCGACCTGGGCGGCTTGGTGACGGTTAAGAGCCGGATGTTGCATCACCTGATGCCGCACGTCAAGCAGACCTTCGTGAAAGTGAGAGGACCTGAGAAAGTCCTGGAGCTTCATCAAGCCTTGAAGGAGGCGGAGCCTGATCAGAAAGGCATCTTGGTGTTCTGCAATTCCGCGGCCACTGTCAACTGGCTCGGTTACACGCTGGAAGAGATGGGCCTGCGTCACGCACGCCTTCAGGGAGAAATGCCTGCCTCCATGAGAGAAGGAATCTTTCAGAGCTTTCAAAAAGGCCACGTCGACGTCTTGCTCTGTACCGATATCGCTTCCCGAGGACTCGACACACAAAGAGTGGGACTGGTGGTCAACTATGACTTCCCAGAAACCCATACAGACTATATCCACCGAGCAGGCCGCGTAGGCAGGGCAGGAACCTCAGGTGGAGGACACGTCCTGAGTTTCGTCACCCACGCGTGGGACGTGGAGCTGGTGCAGAGCATCGAGACAGCAGCCAGGAGGAGAATGTGTTTACCGGGAATGGAGTCGGAGATCCAGAAACCAACCAAAACACTCTCGCAGGAGAGAAAATGATCTCATTCTCAAGCTTGTTTTTATGTGATTTTTTTATGAGAATACTCGTATAATACGTTAAAGAGAAACTAATACATAGTTTCACAAAAGTCTGCGTCCCTCATAATCGTTGTGGTTAAAAGGAAAATGTTCATCTTTTTTTGTATGAAATAAATAAAGAAATATTTATTCCAAGACGTTATAGATGACATCATGGTATATCTTGTAACAAGATGGCAGATTCAAAATATAAGTCGGCAACAATAACTTTACGTTTTTACGTAACGCTGTTCTCCTCCAGGTACGATTTGCAGAATGTAAAAAAATAAAAATAACTCACCTATATACAGTCATATTCATTTATCCCACTGGTAATGTCTAAATGTGCTCCTTGTTTATTTCTGTTATGTGTAATATTAAAAATCCACGAAACCCCACACACCGAATGTCTCGTGTCTAGAAGTGAAGTCTATTAATCTTTAATTTGCCTGGAGGGGGTGCAAACTTTTGCACTGAGCTCCACAACAAACCAAGGTCTTTTTTATGATTCACATTTTCTAATGAGTAATATTTTGACTAAGGAGAAATGTGCTGACTTTTTATTGAGTTGAGTAAATAATTGCGATCATATAGGATGGTATAGTGTTGTGCATTTTACAATTTGTTTATTCTGAATGTGGTTAAAGGTCACGAGAACCAATTCCCTGCCTAATCGTTTGTCTTGATTTCACAGTGGAGCTTTCAATACAGAAAACCTTCACAGCGTGGTCTCCGTTCACTTTGACTTGGGCTCGTATTCATTAATTTGCATCAGTTCGCTGCGCTCATCGGATAAATTCCTGCTACACGATTACTGCTGATGCTTTTCAGGGTACTGCAGGGCATCTCGGGGAATAACCGAGCGCTCGTTTCAAGAATGTAAGGAAATATTTGTGCAGCATGTGTGGAATATTGTACCAAGATGCAAAAAATGAGGTCTGCTGTGCAAAAAAAAAATAAAATAAATAAACAGTAAGTTCACACCGTGTCACAGCTCTGTGGTCGCCTGAGCTCAGGTTCCTGTCTGTACAGAATTTTACACGTTCTTCCTGTGTCTGCATGGGTTTCCTCTAGGTTTTCCAGTTTCCTCAACACACAAAAAACATGCCATATGGAGGATCCAAGACTCTTAAAATGCCCGTGTGTGTGATTGCGCCAGTGTGGTGCTCTGGGATCGTCTGGCAGATTGTGTTTCCGCTTAACGCTCTGGATCCACAACATCCCTGATCATGATAAAGTGGTTACTAAAAATGAATGAATTGTTCAAATCTTAAAATTAGAAAATAAATAAATAAAAGCTTTGCATAATAAAAAACAGTTCAATAAATAATACAACTCTAAACCACAAAATACTGCTTTATTACTTCTAGGACAAACAATTATGGTGGATTTTTAACTTTGGAGACTGCAGTGAACCTGCGTATAAATATTAATATATTTCTTTTTCACTTTTTTTTTTTTTTTTTACAATTAGGTTGGTTAAAAAATATTCCGATTTATGAAACAACTCTTGAAATTGTCCCGTTTCAGGATGCCAAAGTCTCCGTGCACGTACATCATTTCTTTCTCAACAAAAAAGTCTTGATAAGATTTTCAGACAGTCCGCTGCAAAGTCTGCTCGGTCTCGGCCGTACGTGGACAGTCCCGCTTTAAACGATTCCTGTAGTGAAGAGAGAGGGACAGAGGATGAGGACGCAGTCTGCCGCCCAGTCTGTTTTTTATCAGGGACTAACAGCAGGGTTGCCATGGTATAGGAGGCCTGTATTTAAAGTGACGGTGCACGGCGAAGAGAGAGCATTCTGTAAACACCCATTTTGAAGAAAATAAACATCGACGAACTCTGACGGACTCCCTCCCAGACCTGCCTCGTGCTCGGACAAGGCTTCCAAGCAAATCTCGTTTGCGTTCGGGCGTCGAGTAGCATCGGGAAGAAAGCGAGAAAGCCCGTTTGTTACTACCATGTTTTTCATTTCATGTTTTATACAAAGAGTAGCTCTGCTTGCCGTCAATTTTCGGTCTCTTTGCTTCCAGGTCTGCTTTGTATCCGTTCCACATCAAAGCAGGAAATACCCAGGAGCAGACTGAGTGGCAGGCTCGGAAAAAAAAAGGCTCATGGTGAAGGGATCTGCTTCATATGAGCACTCTAGTCTTCCTGTCACGCTGAAAAGTCTCATAGCTGACCTTTAACCTCTTGACGCATTTACAAGTCTGTCTCATCCTTTGAATACTCCGGGATTATTAAACAACGACGTGACAGTTTGCTATACAGGTTTGTACAAATATTATATACAGTATAACTTCATAGACATAACATTTCTTTTTTATGTATAAATGGCCGGTCACGTCCACACCAGTACAGATACGTTTTAAGAACGCCACTTTCACAACAAAAGAAGAACGAAATAAACTAACCCTATTCGACAGGTTATGGGGGTGATATTTTATGAAACGACGACTGGAATAATAAAAAAAAAAAAAAATTACTGTTGAAATGACAATGTCTTAAAATAGTTAAACAATAATTAAAACAATAAAATATCTCAGAAAAATATTTTCGAATAGGCAAAAAAACCCCGAGATATTAAGAAGAAATAAAGACACCGTGCGTGAAATGAGTGCTGGTTGTTATAGTGAGATATTCAATTTGAAAGACGGCAACTTTATATCATCTTGAAACAACTGGTTATGATGTCAAAATGTGAACGATTTCATGTGTGATAAGATCGCATGCAAGTTGCGAACACTAATTGAACCAGGAAAGTTGTGCAGTTTGCACGTTTTCCATGATTTGGTCGATCCAGCGAAAGATAAGCGAAAGATGAAAAATCACCAAAATACTCTCTATCCAGCATTTAGTTTAATTGAAAGAGAAAAAAAAAACAAAAACAGGCCAGTAAATTCATCTTCTGTTTTGGATGTGTGGGATCTGATTAGGTGCCCGTCAGGGATCTAGCACAGAAAACAATGAGCGTTTCTGTTTCCGATATCAATAAAGTGCATTTTTTAATGGTTTCAGCGAGGCTGGCAATTCTAAACACACACAAAAAAAAAAAACTCGTGTGACTTCGACCGTATCTGTATTAGTATGTGGCCATGGCCTGAGGTGTGAGAAGCATTATTAAAGGGATTGTGTTAATGTCCATGTCCATTCCTTTATGATGATGATGACCGCCGACTGCACATTACATAACACGTTTAACCATGTAAACAAGTTAAATTATAACACACAGATATCGAATACTAGTTTAGGCAAATTTGCACTGGAAAAAAAAACAAAAACAAAACCCAAAACACTGCAGTCACTGTTTACTGAGCCAGACCGACATGGATGTTTTTCAGCTATATAATCAGAGCATCGTCTTCTCCAGGCTGCTCTGGATGGACATGACGACATGTTTCCAGCTCGTAAGGACACGAGGAAAAGGGGAAGGTAACTGTGGACTGTTTCTTTTCCTTCCGCACTGATGAATTTCCAGCCTGTGCTTGTGCAAGCCGTGGACGCACTGCTGTATTTTCAGTCTGAACAGCAGTGAGGAATTTATGTTCGATTCAATACAAATTGTAGCCTTTTTTTTTCTTCTTTTTTTTCCCCCAAGTGGAACGGCGGCTCGGTTTCAGGTTCCAGAGAGCTCGTCAGTCCTCTCTCTCACACGTTAGTGGTGGAGTGCGTGGTGGAGAAATTCTCCATTCTTATCCGCGCTATTTTCTTCACAGGCGGGGGCGAGTAGAAGAGATGGCAGGTGAAGACCTGCTGGCAGGCCTTCCGAAAGTTCTCCGAGAGGAAGGCGTAGAGAATGGGGTTGACGCAGGAGTTTCCATAGGCCAGGCAGTGCGACATGATGCGGAACGCGAAGGAGGCATCGTTCAGGGGGAAGGCTCCAAATTCCACCCACATGGCTATGATGTGGTGAGGCATCCAGCAGAAGAGGAATGCTGCGACAACCAGCAGCACGGTCTGCGCTGTCTAACAGAGAGAGAGAGAGAGATACGCACAGAATTAACTCGCTGCAACACAACAGAGTCACATACACACACACACACACACACACACACAGTGGAATTATGTACAAGACTAAGCTGCGTTTCTGAAAGATCCGATTTTATTTTTCATCGGTTCTTGGCTACGGAGGTCTTGACTACAGAGAAATAGTCAAAACTCCCGTTATGTGATACCTTTACAAAAAAAAAAAAAAAAGACACCTGGCAGCTTATTTTCATACTGCCACCTAGTGGGCCTAGTAGGAAAGACCTTAATTAACATACAGTATACAAGGCAAGTCCGTTAACATTAACATCTGTCTTTCACACACTGATGCAGTTCTTCAGAGAGTTATTGATTCTATTTAAAGAAGTTCTACATAGGACACGTAAGGGTTCCTGTAGAGAAATCAACAACAGAACCCTCAAGGGGTACTAGGTGAATGCATACACATAATTACATTACTGTATTGGACTGTTTTATATCTTGAAATGGTTACTTGGTTAATTGGTTCTCTGGATGATAAAAGGTTCTAGTGGAAAATTTAACTTTACCTTCAGGTGTGAGAAAAATAAACCGTAACACCGTTACTGGCACTAGATGGATACAGTACATACTGTACACGTGATTACATTACACTGTTGGATTCTTAGAAAACAAAAAAATCCCTCCAAGGTTCTTTGGATGAGTATCATTCTATCATTCAAAGTGGAGACTGTTTTGGACTCTTGGTTTTGGATGAACAAAGGTTCTAGCTTTAAAGTGGGGGAACATTTTCACCTGTTCTACATGTATGGGATCCTTCAGAGAACCCTTAAAAGTACTCAGTGAATTACGCATACATATGATTACATCACTGTGTTGGATCTGCCCCATGAAGGTACTTTGGAAGACTAAGGGTTCTGACTATCTAACGGGATCACTGACCTGTCCGTCTGTTATCAGGATTTATGTATAACCTCTACGGGTTCCTTAAGAGACAAAAACCTTAGAACTATTAAGGGTGC
This sequence comes from Synodontis membranacea, assembly GCA_025674565.1. NCBI lineage: Eukaryota > Metazoa > Chordata > Actinopteri > Siluriformes > Mochokidae > Synodontis > Synodontis membranacea. Next base: position 5,137,619 of record JAOVYU010000042.1, on the reverse strand, counting down.
TAGTGCTAGTGGTGAATGCACACAAATAATTGCACAACCGTTGGACTGTGTTATTTTTCCAAAAGCTGCCTCAAAGGATCTTTAGATTACCGAGTGTTCTAGCTTTCGCAGATGAGCCTTGTTTGGCATTCTGAGGGAAACACTGACCTTTATTTGTATTGTAGGGTAGATAAAAAAAAAAAAATAGTTTTAAGGTCGCTGATTGAATACACACACAATTATTATGGTGGTGCATAAGTTCATGGCCTTTTTCGAGCAAACTTTATTCGTGATTTTCTGAAATAATATATAGAGTTAGTCTTTAAAGTAACCGTCTTTAGATTCCATGACTTTCTTTTCTTTATCTGGCAAAGAATAAATGACGACGGCGCTAGATCCGGTGAGTAGGGTATCCTGAATGAATGCATGCACATAATTACGTTACAGTGCTTGGATTTGTTGTTGCTCTGTTGCACACTCCTAGCAAAAAGATCTCTCAAGGCTTCTAGTTTCCTAACAGGATCACTGACCTTTACCTCCGTTATCGAAGGGTTTCCTCAAAGACCTAAACAATAGAACCAATAATTGCACTGGATCAGTGCACACGTAATTACTTTACAGTTCTGGACAACGCTTTATCCTTCAATGGTCCCTCAAAGGTTCTTTGCATTTTAGATTAAGAGGAATGTTTTAGCTTTTCTGGTTTCTAAAGGGAACATTAGAAATGAACCTGCATCACTGTGTTGGGTTTATACGTAGCTGTTCTATACTCTGTAGGCTTTCTTTTTTTTTTTTTTTTTTTTACGTAAAACATTTATGGGTTTAAATAATTTCATCATAAGTCATTTTAGGGTGACACGTAGAACCTCTTCCCCCCTCGACTGGAGATATTAGTAAAGGTAAAGGGTTAACACACAACGCTACAGTGATTAGATGTGATGTATTAAGTCACTGGGAAACACCTTGGTGTGATAGACATCTCAGAGATTTGACATTTTGTACATGATTTAACATCAAACCAAACACAAATACTTTCCTACGAGAATGACAAATGCCAAACAATCGTACTTTCAGTAATGGAGAGACTCTAAATCCCAGCAGAGTTATTAATAGAAAGATTTGTGCCTAACAATGACAAATGACTCACTGGAGACGAACAGAGTATTAGCTTAATTAGTGAAATAAATCAGCACTGAAGATGACTAACAATTTGTTTTTTCTTTGTCTCCGGGGTTTATTATACAAAGAGAAAGAAAGCCTTAATAGACTGGCAGCTTGTTTGTGAGCACACTGTCACTTCAGCATTTGTTCCAATCTCTTTCTCATGCAAATATAAGTGTGTATGGATTAGTAAATGTGAACAATTATAAACAGGATTAGAGAGAGAGAGAGAGCGAGAGCAGAAATGGCAAACATTTTCCAAGCACAGGTAGAGCTTAGGATCATGGTTTAGAGAGCAAGTAAAGGACTTGGCGCTTAGAAGAGGGCGAGACGGTCTTACCCAATGAAAAAGTTTTAAAGAAGTAGAACCTGAGCAAGTGATAGAATGACTTTCTGCCCATAAGAAAATTAAAGTTCTCAAGTTCTTGATGTTTCTGAGTGCTACCCATTACCATATCGACTGAAAAAAGCTTCGTACGTCTCTCCAGATCTTCAGATCCATCTGAAATCCAATTTCTTTAAGATATAAAAAGCACTTGAAAACAAATCATGGAAGTAAAAAAAAAAAAAAAAAAAAGGCATAAGTGAAGCAATATGACGATGAGAAGGATCCAACCACTGATCAAAGAAAATCAATCTACAATTGTTAAAAGAAGATCAGCATTTAAACCTTTGTCTGCATTCAAGGAATTTGGGAAGAAAAGCAATACTTTCTGCTCTAGCAGTGAATTGGAAATCAAGCAATTCTTTTAGTCCTATGAATAAGTAATAATGTTTATCCTAAAACATTGGTGACATTGATGGATAAACAGCCTGAATGCATGGTGCACTGGCATTACTGCTTCGTGATATCTCCATTATGAAGAGTAATGACAAATTCTGTTCGGGATCGGAGTGGATTTAAGGATTTTCTCAAGATTTAGATTTAGTCTATTGTAGGAATAACACTTGAGATTATGTAAGATATGTCGCAAATCAGCATTAAAACCACATTAAATTAATATTAAAAACCAGAATAAAATCCGGTTGAGGACTTCACTATCACGGGAGTTCGGCAGGGCGTGCTACAACTAAGGATTAATTAAAATTAAGGATTAGATTTATGGTCAATATTTACCAACACTGACAAGATAATTTTAATCATCTAAACTGTATATCTTTAAAAGTTTTTTTTTATTATTTATTTATTTATTTATTTACAATTGTAAAATGTGTTCCAAAACATCCTGAACCGATGAGCAGAATTCTAACTTGAAAACACAAGCAAGGTCACCAAGGTCAGTATCCATATCCATATATTATGTATCGTCATGCACAGGTATGGACAGACACGAGTGCAATCGTGGTTCGGTCCATGTACAGTACTAGCAAAACTTGAAAGGCAAGAATCTAAATCTAGAAACCAGCAGAAGGTCACAGAACAAGCATACAGAGTGACAACTTGCTACACAAAGCATGAGTGTGAAAGTGTATTTAAAGAGTCCTTGGCGTGGTGATTAATTGGATGCAGGTTTAACTAATTAGTAGTTCAGAGACTGAGAGTGTGGCAGAGTGATGGCCATGTTGTCAGGTTGCAAGTGCTCATGGGAACTGGAATTTCTTTCAGAGTCAGCAGGAACAGCCATGACAGTATCATATA
>JAOVYU010000042.1:5111284-5122641 GCA_025674565.1 Synodontis membranacea | reverse complement strand
AGAAGAAACCTGTTCCAGTCTGTAAGAGACCTGAGACTGAAGCAGAGCTTAGAAAGACCCAGTAACTGGCCTCAATCCAACTGAGAATCTGTGACATGACCTTGAAAATTGCAGCTTACCAACAGAGCCCGAGCAACTTTTCCAAGAAGAATGAGCACAAATGTTAGGTTCCAGACGCAATCCATTTCAGTTCCAGGTTGTAAGACTTTCAAAATTGTGGAAAGAAGAGCTTAGGGTTTTTTTTTTAATCTAGAGAATCCTTCTGTAATATCAGCAATGCTATTTATAGCCACCAGGCCTGCACAGCATCCACAAAGAAGAGACGATTCAATCTCATCGACACACAAAAACTTCCATCAAAGGAAACAGGATTTCACATGTTGAAATGTAACGGCAGTGCTTCTGACGGGTTTTACGTTTCAGAAGAGCAATAAATCTCTAAGGTCATCAGCACTTAAGCATCAAATGAGCTATGCCAAACCACTTAATAGACATACATTTTCACAAGTTGGATCAGGTAAGGTAAGGTAATTCTACAGATGAAAGATTATAGAGAAAGAAGAGGTCTATAGCTGTTGTTCATTTTGAGCAATTTATATGAAATAGATGTCTACAGTTACGCATAATAACAAAGTAGAAACACTTGCGTTGTGTGACATTGTCATCTCATTGAGCCAACAGTGTCGATGAACCAATTTAACGAGCCATCTCAGTAAACTGATTCAAAGAGCCAATTCAAGGTGTAGCCTGAAAGAGCTGACTTAAAGCCTTGACTCAAAGAGTTGATTGAAGGAGCTAATACAAGGAGCCGATTCAAGGACCAGGCTTAAAGCACTGATTCATTTTACTTTCTTGAAAGCTACAAAAAAAAAACAAAAAAAAAAAAAACACCCCAGCGACATAATATTTGTTCATTAGACAGCATAAATAAATGTCAATGTTTATTCGAAATAGAAAATAGCCAAAGTCATTGCCATAGTCAATAATCCTTTATCAATGCTAACAGGATGTTAATAAGTTGTAAGCAAGCAGTTGGTGACACATTTAGACCGTAAACACATGGTGTCTGAAACTGTGCTTATTTTAAACCACAGCTTAAAATAACAACATGAATCATAAATTCTAAAACAGGATCAAAAAGCATAATATCTGCCCACAGTGATCACGGCAAGCTGTTATATCTGCAGTTGAAATGTCAAGTAAATAAAATACAGTAATGCAGTATTTATGTGGAAAAAAGTGAACAGCGTACTCATATAGTGATGCATATTGACAGTGGAAATGTGAGCTGTTTCAGACAAAATACTACAGTATACAAACCCTGTCAAAAAATATGGAATAAAACGCTTGGAGGATGTTCATATAGCTGTTTTACTTTGTAGAAAAAAAACAAAAAAAAACAACAACAGACGTGACGCAAAGGTATTTTATTTAACAGCTGAACATTCTGGCTTTGTAAAACGTGCCTCAAAAAAAATGAAATGAAATTGTTGTAAGTAATGGCACATTGTGTTACGTGTCCGTTTCTCCTCTACAGAGCACTAACATGATTCCAAATCCCACTGGTTTTTAATCTCCAGGAGAAACCAAAGGACAAACTAGGACATTAGTACATTTTAAAAGCACAATGTTTCTGAAAAAAGCAGGCTCAGGAATACACTGCCTAAATAACACACTGTCATGGCTTTGTAACGGCTTATGTTGTACCTTGTCTAAACCTTAGTCATTTTGGGATTGGATTGTATGCCTTCATATTAATTTGCAATTGAGCAAACACCTTCTGCCAGAGAGGGATTTCTTTTCTTGATTTGCTTTGTTAAAATGTCACTATTAAAAACAAAAAACATAATTAAAAAAAGAAATAAAAAAATATTAAAATTAAACATTTATAAAATAAATCAGTATTAAATAAGGAGTTTATTACAGGTGTGCTACTACAGGAAAATAATCAACAATAGGATGGCGTGACATGTTATCACCCTAAAATTGATTAAGCAAGAAAAAAATCTCCAATGGTTAATGAACAGTGAAAGAATAAAATGTTGTACATTTGAACCATTTATAGATACACTTAATGTTGTTGAACGTTTAGTTCCTGCTATCATTATGACGTTCCCCCCAATAACTTTCTTCTCTCTCTAGTACTTAATAATTAAAAAAAATAAAATTAAAATCCCAGAGCTTGTCATGTTACTGAGAAACAGCTTAATAGAAAGTTTTCTTTCCTGAAGACTTTAATATGGTGGAAAACCTAAAGCAGCAACCTTTACTTTGAAATGTTAAGTGCTGACCCTGGAGACTCCTTCCATAAATGTTAAATATTAAAGGTCTCCTTTGAGATAATGACGCCATACCAAAGATTATTTGTAAAATAATGTTTTTTATTTTATTTTATTTTTTTTTATTTTAATATGCTTATTATTAGACTTTGATTATAAGGAATGTCCACCATATAGGACCTACCATATTAGAAAAGGCAAATTAATCTATTAATAATACAATCTATTTGCTTCGCAGCCAGAACCTTTTGACAAATCAGAATCGAATATTCAACAGTGCAGTAGTATAAAGGCGACCAATAATCGCAAAAATTCCTTCTTGTTGCAAAATTATCTTCATACACAGTATGCTTTAATTTTTTTTCATCACAGATCTATAAATACTGCGATACATATTTTTCAGTGGAATGCTCTTATACTTCAGTACGCAATTCTTTTCGCCTGCGGTCGTAAATCTGTTGATTTTTTTTTATATTATTTTAAAATTTATATTCTGTTTGTTTTGTTCATCAATGTTGACAGAATTGTGAATACTGTTAGCCTAATGATTAGTGATTAGTTTCTGGCTATAAATAAGTCAATGTGAAGTGGTTACATTTTTTGTATTTATTTGCCCTTAAACATTCAGCTTTCGTTGTCGACTTTCTTTAATCCCAGCTGTGCCCTTAGATCGCTAAACAGACCAGAACGGATAAAGAAAATGAAAAAAATCTGTGAAAGTCTGTGAAAACTCTTCCAATTAAAAAAACAAATCATTTTTTTTCGAGGGGAATCCTGACACTCCGTAAGTTCTTGAAAGAAATTATGCGATCATGTAGAAAAATGATACGCTTTTGAGACACAGATTTGCAATAAACAATGCAATATTAAAAAATGTGACTTCACATTCATGCCATGGTCCAAAATTTGATGACTCCTGCTATATGATCTATTTGTTATATATAGTATATTTTCTATATATATAATGCATTATCATTCATGTTGTCTACAGACGATACTGTCGAGAATTATCTGCAACTTGTATGTTTATTTTCTCATTTAGAAAGTAGAAAATGTTTGTTCTGGCATCATTTAAACGTACACCATCTAAACCATATCATTGCTTGACTAGATAAGTCGAATGTACTAAACTCCTAGATGTGATATTGAATTTTAGTTAACTCAGTGACCTCTTCTAAATGCTTATGTATTTTAATATCTTCCATTTTTTAAAATCATGAAAGCAGGGAAAAGCTTTTAATATTTAATTTGGGAACATTTTGAGTCGCAATATTTAAGTGAGTGAAGTAAGGGCAGTAAAATGATGGCTCTCGGAGGTACTGATCGTCAGGACAAGCCACTGAATAATTAACCTTTTATTTTTCTCGCAAGAAACTCACCATGACCATTAAACTCTAATCTACAAACCCCCATTTCCAGAAAAATCAAAATGCAATAAAAAAACTTCAATCAACATCAATATGTTAATTCACATGAACATTTATTTAACGGACAAAGAAAAGATTTTTGATGGTTTTACTGACCAACTGAGATGCAAATTTAGAATCTGGATGTATCGTGGCTCACCTCTTTGTGCCAAAATTCCTGAGAGAATTGTTAGTCAGTTCAAAAGGAACTTTTCACAATGCAAGAGAGCAGAATTGAAGTCTTTCAACATCTTCAGTACATACAATTGTGAAAAGATTGTGAATGGCACTGCTTAGGTTACTCAAGCTACTGCGACAAATATAGTCACCTTGGGTGAATACTTCACCATCAGGAATACTTCGGAAAACCATTGTCACTTAACACAGTCCGTCGCTGCATCCAGAAATGCAACTTGAAGCCCGGGGCATGAGTGAGTTGCATATATGCGAAGATACCATTGACTCTGAGCGTATATTAGAACTCTAGAGAGACAAATTTTGCCATCAAGGCGACATCTCATCCTTGGACGTCCATGTTTATTTCAGCAGGACGCAGGGCAATGCCAGACTACATTCTCCAAAGGCTACAACAGCATGGTTATAGGTTATTGTTAATGGTTATAGGTTTCGGTTATTTTTTCCAAAGGGAGTGCAACCAAATATTAAGTTGAGGGTGCCAATAATTTTGTCCGGCCCATTTTTGGAGTTCTGTGCGTAATGATGTCAAATTTGGCTTTTTTTCTCTGCTTTTTTTGTGTGTGTTGATCGAATGTACATAAAGTAAATAAACATGTGTATACCAAAACATTTGTAATTGCAAGGAGAAATTGTGCATTTTCTGGAAATGATTTCGGCCATGACTGTATACACAGAGCGCATGTGCTTGATTGGCCTACTACCAGTCCAGATCTTTCTCCTATTGAAAATATATAGCGCATACATGAAGAGGAGAATTAGACAATGGGGACCACGGACTGTCGAGTAGCTAAAGTATCAAGCGAGAATGTACAAAATTTCCAATTTCAAAACTGCTAGAATTAGTATCCACAGTTCCAATTTGATTAAAAAGGAAAAGTGACACAGTAGTAAACGTGCCTTTGTCCCAGCTTCTTTTGAGTGTGTTACAGCCATCAAATTCAGTGCTGAGTCTGTACTGTAGTGTGAAATGTACTTAGCCATCTCCAGCCATTGTATCCGATACACTTACCCCATTGAATGTGTAGGTGTACAGTTATTGACTGCCTACTTTTTGCTCTGCTGTGTTCACCAGCTCCCCTTTACAGTGCCCTGCAGTGGAAAGGCACCAATGTAAGGCCTCTGGCACTTTGTCTTTTGCAACATTTGTCTTCTGCAATTATGAAATATTTATGACTGAAAAAGTACGTCATGCCAAAACAACAAAATCCCAAAGCCTAATCTGCAGTCAGTCTTCTCGTCTCATTTTCCTGCTCATTAGAAGATGGAGGAAATGCAGCGGGAAACTTTTTCAGGATGGAATTCATATTCATTTATACTTGTACAAGCGGACACGGCGACTCGAATGCCAGCGTTTGTTCTCACTCCTGCAAGACCCCAATGAATTATTATTTTCTTCAATTATAATTTATTACTTTTTAGTGCCAGTCCAAAAAAAAAAAAAATAATAAAAAAATCAGAGGCCCTATAGAGCTGAGAAGAAGTCTAACAGACAATTTAACGTTTTAACAGACAATTACACACAAAAAAAAACAGAAGTCATTTAAGTAATTATCACAGATGAAAAGTGCACTGCCTTGAATGTGACACTGAGGGCATGAGAGTTCCCCGGAGTTTAATCAAGACAGTTTTACTTCACTGATTCATTTATGAGACTGTCAATCAACAAAGAATTTGTTGAAGTCAAACAGTACTCACTGAACTCTCTGGTCATCCAGCACAAATAAAAGCACACTAATTCATCTAAAATCAACACACATTCTTTCTGCCTCTCTTATACACCCCTTATCCATATACAGTGGTAGAAATACTTGTTAGTGTGTTTTGGTATTGACTTTTCTGTACTTTAAAGCCAAAAAGCTTGCTTAGTACTAATAGTTTTTTTTTTTCTTTTTTAGTTTTTAGTTTTTTCCAAGCTCTCTTCCAAATATTTGATCTAGATTAGGAAACTATTTGCTATATTTGAATACATATACATACAAGTTGGTTGAATAGACATAGACACTGTTATCAAACTGCATTAACAAATGGAAATTAGCAAAGGCATGCAGTGTTGGAAACTGGACTTCGGTATCATCAGTGCTCAACGATTAAAGCATTCTTTTTTTAATAAAATTCATTGTGTACACGTTAGTTTACGGCTCAAAAATCCTCCCAGAAATCATGACAAGTTAGCTTGTTGAAGAAATATTGCAGTTCTGACTCCTGTCCCTGTGAGTCAACAAAATCATGCAAACAGATTGTTTTACTAAATGATGTATTTAAACCAGTTCTGAAATACTGACACAGAAGAGCTAACGCCGGGTATGACTAGCTCAGCCTTTTAGCTCATTGTAATAATCACAAGAAGTCTTATTGTGCGTCCATGGTTATAGTGAAACAGCATGTTTGTTTCTCTTTATTGGTAGTAGTGTCATTATTACAACTTTAGACCATTACCAATACTCAACACAACTCACATGGGTTTCTACTCTTGGCTAGTTTGTTGATTTATTGGACACCACAAGGTGCAGTGTTTACTTATGACATTTCATTAACGCACTTTATCGTTAGGTGCCAACACTTTATAGTACTTCATATCCTGAGGTGAACTCATTTATTAACATTTATTAAATGCTAATAAAACATGATAAAGTTCAACTCCTACACATGTACACACTGGCAGGTAAGAACCTCACATTTATGACAACAATCATTTACTACCGTGTCCTAGTCCAACACATAGTCGACAACAAAATTTTAATTATTCTACTCTATGAAAAAAAAAAACAATATTACTACGTCCTAGAACAAACACTTCCTTTGTGGTATAATCATGACTAATCACTTGGTGGAAAAGCTGTGTTTTCTAATATACAGAGAATAAGATTGAATCATTTTTCATTTAAAAAAGACATCAAACGCTTTATTGATAAATTAGCACGTTTGTCACTGAATAATTCACATAGCAGGTGTGGAGTTTGTGTATGACCTGCTGCGATGAACCCGTAACTCGGGTAGGAATCTTGGTATTTTCATTTAAACGCAGCTTTCTTTTAGTTGGCAGTCCCATTCTGGCCTTTCTGCTGTCCCATCGGTTGCTTGTTCCTTCCCGAAAAAGCAGAGAATTTTGGTAATGGCTCATTTTTTTTTCAAGGGATAGCTTGTGTCGCTGATGCGTGAAACGGCGTGCCAGAGTCATGTGCGGTAGTGAGGCGAGGGTGGAAACAGTCGCTTTTCAAAATGAGATCTATAAGACTAATGAAAGAATAACAACCATAATTTTAACCATGAAACGTTTTAATCCACAACGTCGACTAAGAGGTTGGAAAGGTCACGTACGCAGTCCTTCTCATTAAACAGCAAAGACAACATTTCGGGAAAACAAGCAAACAATTAACCAGAATAGTCTCATGATGTAGACACGGTCCATATTTACACAAAGACTGCAGACTGAAGCTGTCATGAAACCAAAAGCAACTTCTTATGCCCATATAGTGTTAGATTTAACATGGATGAATAAGCTGTATTATATGTGATAATAGGGCTAAAGGGGTTTGCTCAGACTAGATGTCAGAAGAGGCATTTTTCTTGTTTAAAGAGCTCGTCTACACTGAAAAAAATATAACACTGGCAACTTAAAAAAATTGAAGTAATCTGTCACACCTAATATTTTTGCATTGCCCTGATATAAATAAACCATTTCTTGAAGTAAAAAAAAATAATTCACCCCTAAGCATAAATTAGACAGCTTAGTTTAAAAGAGAAAATTATTATTTTTTTAACTAATGGAATGAGAAAAAACACATTAAACAAATGACAGCTATGGTTTACTTTTTTCAGTGTATTCACTTGGAAAACAACACGGGTTGCGGTGCATCTGGAAGAGATTGACTACAGCTGATATGCTTTGACTGATATATATGAAATGGTATATCTTATCTGCTAGGGACAGGCGATACTTTTCCTCTCTCTCTCCCTCTCTCTCTCTCTCTCTCTCTCTCTCTCTCTATCTATCTCTCTAACTCTCTATCTCTCTAACGCTCTGTAAGATGTAGTAACGTGGAAGTATATCATAATAGCTCAGAAGAAGTGCTAACATGACTAAAAATTAACAATAGGCTACAACGACCATAAAAGTCATCGTCATAGTTAATCATGAAATCATTATCCATAATTTGTCTTCTCTGTGACAGTGGAATGCTTATAATAGGTACAATAACTAAAGATTTAGCTTCTACTAGATTGAACTCAGGTTCATTCCGATGTAGAAATGACAGGTTAGAGACGGTGAGACGACCTTCAGATGACCTTCAAAGCACTGGATGTATTTGAAATGTTGATGGTTCCACATAAAGTTCTTTTCATATTCACTTTTTAAATGGCCTTGGTGCTTTTGGTGTTGGGGGGAATTGAGTTCTCTCTCTCTAGACATTTTTACCAAACCGATGATTTCTAAGACCACTTGTTGTTTTCACTCCAGGACTTTGTTAGAGCTCAGAATTCCACTGAATTATTGATAATTTTAGTTGAAAATGTTTGAAGCATGATGAAAGATTCTGTATGGAAGAGCAAACGCTCTGGTTTGAAGTTTTGTAGTGAGATACCTCGGAGAGGAAAAAATTCGGAGAGGGAATTTTGTCAGACGACCCGAGCCGCGTAGCACAGGACTTCTTGTAAGTAGTTGGCCAAGACGGTCTTCATGCATGCATGCGGTCTTCATGCAGATCAGCACAATAGATATAATTCTGCATTATACAATTCAAGATCTTCAGTTAATGTTCCCATCGAACATCAGAATAGAAAAAAAAAGTGATCTCATGGTTCATTGTTGTTGGTGCCAGATGATGTTACTGATTTTTGATGTGATGTTTGATGTTAAACTGAAGCTCTTGACTTGTATACGGTAACCAACGGTAACGGTAATAATATGCAGTGTCTTCTGTTTACGTTATTATTATTATTATTACTAGTGCCACGACACCTTTGTTACGCTGTCCTTTTGCTATCTAACACTGCTTACTTCGGCGGTGGACCACAGATTGGCGCTGTCTGCCATGAGAGTATTATTATTCTTTTTTTTATTACGTATTCTGTCTGTAAGTTGCATAAGCACTTACATATGGAACACATGGCAAGCCCCAAGCCTCAAAGCAAAATGTGAAGCAGATTGGGATGACTGTTTTCACAAGACACGAATCAAATGGACCACTGAATGAACCGCAAATGAACCATCTGAGTATTTTTTTGCTTATAGAGGTCCGATTTCAGTCCATCTGTTCAAATTCTCACTCTCAGTCATTTGCTATCCTGCTTATCCGTCGTGGGTCACGGGGAAGCTGGAGCCAGTCTCAGGGGACTATGGGTGCAAGGCGGGGTACAACATGAACAGCTCGCCCATCCGTCGCAGGGCTAACATGACCTTTCAAACTCATGATTTAGAAGGAAGGAAAAACCATGCAGGCACAGGGAGCATCTGCAAACTTCCAAATTCAAACCCAGGACATTCATGCTGTGAGGTGGAAGTGCTAACACCTCCGCCGTCGTGCTATTGTTCACGAACTGTATGTGCACAAAAAAAATACTGAATCCTGGAATGCTACAGTACAATGGATAAAGTACAAAATCATCCTTGGAAAAATAAAAAAAGGAAAAGTGATCTTAAAGTACAGTACTTGTAAAAGCCCTTATCAATATATGGCTAATGTGTTAATAGAAATGATCTAATTTCCTAGAAATATCTTCGACTATAGAAAAAGATCTAATAGGTTTTATCTTAATTTAGTCCAAAGTGTAGAACTAGTGCATGGGTAGTATAATAAAAGTACTTAATACCGTGCTTACTGTAAAGTGTTACAGTATTTTTCCTATATTTTCTACTTTATTAAGGTTCTGTTTTCTCGATAAGTGTCTCTGCTGTCCTACGGCGAAGGCGCGTTGTTCAGATCAACTGTGGCCTTGAACACTGACCTGCTGCTCCCCATTTTCCCATGTCGTGAATAATACAGCGCTGTAACGCTGCTGTAATTGACAGCTGTACTTCAGACCGTGTTTTCCTCCTCGGGACAATACAATAATCTCACCTTTTAGACGTTCGGCAGGTAACGCACAGTAAGAGGTTTTCGTTTGAACAAACCAATTGAGTTTAAAAAGAACGGCACTTTTTTTTTTTTTGATTCTGGACACACAAATGTTACAAAAAAAAAAAAAAAACTCAAAACAAAACAAAACAAAAAAAATTCAGCCCATGACATTCAGTGATTGCTGTCAGAGAATGCAACCTTTGATGCAATGATCCAAGGCTGGTAATGTGTTGCTATAGATACAGCCCCGTGTACTGCCATTACTGCTCTAAAATCTAGCTTCCTCTGATACATTAGATGTCAATTTTAGCTCATTATAAAAATTACAGTCCACTCCAAATCAGGTGTTTCTGTGTGATAAGTCATCTCTTGCATATAGATACAGGATATATCAGTATCACCAACTGATATAACCAACAGAAGCATTTTTAACACCCCCCCCCTCAGCTAAACAAGGTGACCTCGATGTGATTTGTAACAGGTACCACTCTTAAACCTTCTCATTCTCTAAAAAAAAGATAATAATAATAATAAAAAGTTCTATTAAGGCTCATTAGGTGTAGTAAAGGCCCTGAGGACACAGATGGAAGTGTGTTAAATAGCCTCAGAGACGCATAGCGCAATTAGAATTATGGCTGGCTTGCATATTAAAGCATCTGCTTTGAATGCGTTTCGGATTGGAGGGGAGAAGACGGACTGACTGAGTAAAAGGTAAAGTATACAGCGCTCCTGCGTGTGTGAAGAATATTAAAGCGCTAATTGCTGCCTCAACACTTTTCTGGCCTTTCTTTTTTTTTTTTTTCTTCTGATTTCTGAACTTAATCCACTCTAGCAGAATATCATGTAGTGTTTGAGACTATATTCATAATTATTGGCCAATTAAACTAACAGCACGCATTAATTGAGCAAACTTGATGGATTTTTAAAGAGCGAAAGTGAATTCATTGGATTTCTTACGGCTAAGGTGGCGAATGTCATGCTGAAAAAAATCTCAGCCATCTCTATGACATAGACGAATGTGAAAGCTATGCTACGTTTTCTCACGAAGGAGTATACGCTGAGCGAAAAAAGGGCAAATGTTGAAATGAATATTCTTACCTTTCTCTTTGAGCGTTCCGATTTCTTGGACATATTCTTTATTTTTTTATAAAGGTGATACAACACCTAGAAAGAGGAGAACAATTTGACAGTCAGTATATCCAAAATATAAAACCAGTTTTAGGAAACATTGCTGTTCAGCATTTTCTGCTGTATGTGATATATATATACAGTATATATGGAGAAAAGTTTGTGAATGCCTAACAATGCTTCTCCAAGCTGTTGCCATAATGTTGGAAGCAAACAATTGTTTAGCATGTTGTATGCTGTATCATTACAATTTCCCTTCACTGGGACTAACAGGCCCAAACCTGTTC
>JAOVYU010000042.1:4983045-5000712 GCA_025674565.1 Synodontis membranacea | reverse complement strand
TAGCGGGACATAACAATACGAAAACAAGGTTTTTGTGTGCGCTAAATGTTCTCGACAGTTGTGGCAAGCCAAGATCACTAAGAGACTACTAGAAGACTAAAAATACAGTAACTCTTGCCACAATTTTGCATAATTGTATGCAGTGTAAAAGCCAGGACATGAGTTGCAAAACCCTTCGAAATATGATATGCTATTTCTAAGTTATTTTGATATACTAATACTTCAAATGGCAGAAACAGGCATACTCAAATTTAATACCTGCCCTTCAGTTGTATTCATTTACACACACACACACACACACACACACTTTGTCCATGAAGCGACATCAAGCCTCAGGTCAATCATACTGCAGGTGTTAAATCATATGCAAAGCTATTATCCTCATACTGAAGACGTGAAGCTCTATAGGCCCTGTTAGTAAAGGAAATTAAAGCTCCCAATACGTAGAATTCAGTTGCTTGCAGTCAAACCCTCCCTTACCACTCCACGTCCAAGCATTTATTAGAATATACTGTACGGTGACCATCAGGTGCCTGTAGCATACTTCCAAGTAGGTACGTTCACATTCCCTTGCTGTTTCCCATGCTAAATAATAAGTATGATCATCTGTTTCAAAATTTGGGTTTTCAAACTTGTTAGCCAGCACCAGCAATCCCTGATCCCTTTGCTTTCTACTTACCTTGTCTTCATTTCTTCCCTTCTTCTTCTTTCTGGTGCTTCCTCCCAGATTCAAGGCAAGCTCTAGAGGTTGTGGACTGCTGTATCAGCACAAGACGGTGGTTCCATTGAAGATGACCCGCCTATTACAGTATGTATATTTAAAGGGCTCGTTCTAGGTTTACAAAAACATAATGATTCATAGCTACAGGTGATTATACTCGACTGAATACATACTTATGAATATTATATTTCATTTCCGCTAATAGGACCCCTGTAAATCCTACATAGCGGACCTTTAAGGAGAACTTTAAATAATGAAGGTAAGTGTGAATGGCTGTCTCTGTGTGAGTCTTGTGATAGATTGGTGACCTGTCCAGGGACTGGCTCCAGCTTCACCCGTGACCCGTAATAGATAAGTGGCACAGAAAATAGATGGATGGATGGATGGATGGATGGATGGATGGATGGATGTTACACAAAGTGTGGTAGTTTGAGACTGTCAAAGACAAATCAAAAACACCCAACTTTTGTATCTTTCCTCCCCAAAAAAGCTATATTTATATACTAAATTAGCATTTATGGCAGTTTCTTGGACAAATCAAATCCACAAAAGTTTATTCATTTTGGTGTACGCTTCCAAACCCAAGTGAATAGTTCTAATGACCAAAAATGATGATTATACAGCATGCCAACTTAAACTCTTAATTTCGGGCCAAATAATCAATACATCAACCAGCACCTAGACGTTGTGCATTTCTGTAATCTGCCAAATGTCCATCATGGATTTAATTCTGAATGTTTTATACAGCCTGTTTGGTTCTAGGATTACACCAGCGGATGTGTTACTAAGGACACTGATCTCGGTCCAATTCAGTGCTGCTTTCTCTCACATACTGCAATGGATCCCACTGCCCCTGGATGTAAATCTTACCGATAAATAACATGCATTTTATCCCAATGTTCAAGAAATGCTATAGCTGCAGAAAAACATTAGGTGAGCCATGACCAGAATTCACCAGAACTCTGAAAAGGCTCGGTCTCTTCACAGGTCTGGCTCGGTACTTATTACACTGTGTTCTAATAAATGTATTCTTTAAAAAAGAAACCGTAAATCCTTCTATGGATGGAAACTGTGGATCGTAACAGATGTACGCAATAAAAAAGAAAGTCGTTTCTTATGAGCGCTAGATTTGAACGAATGTATAACTGCGTTGTTCAGTCCATATTGAAGAGAAATGGGTGCGGATAAGGAGCAATAAGTAGCATTGCAGTCTCATAGACACACAGTCCCTGCTTCGGTCCTGAGCTCGTTTTAATGTCTGCGTGACGTTTTGCATGGTCTCCCCGTGGGTTTCATCTGGGTGCTCCGTTTTCTTCCACTACCCGAAAGCATGCTGGAAGGTGGATTGGCTGAGACAAAACTGATCCTAGTTTTGAACGAGTGTGTGAATGTGTGTGCACCGGCAGGGTGCATTCCTGGCTTGCACCCAGTATTCCAAAAGGGAATTTGGTTGTACGTGTTCTTAATTCTTGCTATTTGTATAATCCAAGTCACATTAAAAAAAAAAAAAAATAGAATAAAACATTTGGGGAAAAAAAACCCACCCTTAATCCTTATTTTCATACTTGCTTTATTCTCCCACTGGCAATATAATCCCAGAAGAAATCTGGAAAAAGTGCCTGTACTAAAAAGGCAGGTGACCCCACTTTGACATGCTATTGTCCTAATTCATACTGTATGTGGTACACTTCCTCCCCCCCCCGTGTAGGCTTTCCTTTTCTCTACAGGGTGTAAATCTGCCTTTTGTAGTAAATCAGAGCACGCCGATGCACGACCAACATTCCGCACAGAACCCTTACTGTGAGCTAACAGCCCCAGCGAAGGATTTCCCTGGCAAAATCAAGAGAAAATAAAGCATTTATCAGCACATAAAAATGCCATTGTTACAATAACTGTTCTTCCAGACCATGGGTGAAGGATGTGGGTGAACGAGGGAGCACAATCACTGTACAACCTCCAAAAGACAGCTTATTAATTATAATGAAAAAGTGATGACTACTCATTAGGGCCTGGACAGAGCCTGGATTTGCGGTTAAATTCTCCGAATAGCTCATTTATTTTTGTTTGTTTTCTAATTGGGTTCTGCTGTGATGCCAAGAACTATTTGTGTCTGTTGCTACAAAATTGGAGCACTTTTTTTTTTTTTTTTATACAAAGGACCCCCTAACCAGAGGAATTACTCATATTTGGTGACTGTGGGATTGAGTAGGAGAGAAATGAGTTCTAGTGAATCCAAATGTGAATGGAGGTGAACTGTTACATGAAGTCCGATTTCAGATGTATATAATAAAAAACACTTGATTTAGCTTCATTTTAGACCTATTTAGAGAGGCATTATTTGAACATAATAGTTTTGTGGATTGGAAATGTTTAGGTCGCCTGCATACAACTCAAGGAATCAGAAGATTCGCCACTGAATCAGTAAATTGGCCTTTGTGCAATTGGCTTGGCTTCATAAGCTCACCTTCCACTTATTAAGAAAACCTGTACACCTGCACGTTGATGCAATTATCTAATCAGCCAATCACGTGGCAGCAGTGCAATGCATTTAATCATGCAGTTAATGGTCGCCGCAAACATCAGAATGGGGAAGAATGTAACCTTAGTAGCTTTGTGGCATTTCCGTTGGCACCAGACAGGCTGGTTTGAGTATTTTAGAAACTGCTGATCTGGAATTTTCATGCACATGGCAGCTTCTAGAGTGTATGCAAATTTGAAGCAGAGTGGGAGTTTTTTGTTGTGGATTGAAACAAATATTTTTGACGCCAATATTTCGGGGTTAGAGGAGCATAGCCTGATTGATCCAAGCTGACATGAAGGCTAAGGAAACTCAAGCAAACCACTCTTTACAACCATGATGAGAATACGAAAAGCAGCTCCAAAATATAACGTATTGAACTTTGAGGTGGATGAGTTATAAGAGCAAGCACCATATCCGGTTCCACTTCAGCCACCTAAGAACAGGAATCTGAGGCTACACGGGGCACAGGTTCAAATAGATATCCAAGACAGCATATCTGAACTTAGACTTACCAACAAGAAAGAGTTTTTGTTGGAAAAATCTCTGGAGATTGATTTATAAAAAAATAAAAAAAAATGAAAAAGAAAACCAGCCTTCCTCTCTATAATTTTTTTTCCTCTTCCTTCTGTACAAACATGCTATTAAAGCTCTTGCAAAAACTGAGAAGTCAGTGGTTTATATAATAATGTGTTGAACAATACAAACTATTCCAATTTTTACTTTCATTCCTTCACTGGAAGGAGATACATGTTCTGCAGTTTTTTTTTCTTCTCAAACTTCTGGAAATTTAGGGAAACTGGATAGCGTTCGAGTACACGGATTAGCATGCAACCATGTCAACGCTAGTACAGATCTGTTTTTAAACGGTTTGTTTTTCTTTATCCGCGATGAAACGCAGAGATGGAAAACGAAATGCTCATGTGCCTGTGTTAGCGATGTTTCATTCATGAAAGTGCTGGCTGTTCTAGGTGAACCCTGGAAGCTGACTCGTACTTCAAACGATTGCTCAAATTCAATACTACTACTAATACTACTCCTACTAATAATACTAAACAAATACATTTACTCTACACAGTTCAGAGAATAAACAGAATGTAACATTTGACTTTTATAGCCCACTTCTCATTAAGACTACACCAAAATTATTTTCATCCTTCGGGAGAATTGGAAAAAAATTCTTTAATAAAATAAATACTTACACTACTAATAAAAAATAAAAAGGTTTATAATATTTCCCCATGAAAAATGCAGATGTTTACTATATGAATTAAGTAGGAAACAAATAGAACTTTCGTTACAACGTGTGATGCACTGTATGTACGTCTGAACACATCAACGTTCAATCCTGCACGAGTGCAATATTCCCGAACATGACGGACTGATTTACTTAGTGTGAAGTCAAATCCACGTCGTGCATGCGGCCAGAGACGGGAGATACAGCTGTGCAACAGACCATCCATAAATGATGTCACTGTAAAGAAAAGCTTCAGTGGTGTTTGACGTTCGCATCCAAGCAAGAAAGGAAAGGGATTTGGGAAGTTCGGTTAAAGAAATGAGAAGCACCCACGGTGAACTGGGATCTTATGAATGCGCACTCTACCATGCTTTTTTTTTTTACGTGACTTTGCGAAAGTATAGCGAACACTGGTTTTAAAGATACAAAACTGACACCCAGATACTGTAAGACCTTTATAGGAGAAGGCTGACCATGATTTCATTTCCAGATTTCCAGGCAGACATCTCAGTAGTGTAATTAAGCTGAATGACTAACAGAAGAGGATGAACCTGCCAAGGAGAAATGGAGCATGTGTAGACCTATCTAGTTTCTCAGACCACTGTTCCTAGAGATATAAAATCCTGAAATTAATAACAGAAGAGCATGTCCTTTAACTGAAACATTCTGTTTCTATTTCTATTTGGGCCATACTTGGAAATATTAATACTCGAAACGATTCCCATATTTCTCATTTGACCTCAGCTACATCATGGGTCGGGCAGGTTGATTGTAAACCTCGGGTCGAAGATATTTCTGATGAGCATTAGTTGATGTTCTGTTTAATCCATGTGCATTTTCAAATTCAGGATCAGTATGAGAAATCATTCAGACTTAAGTTTCTGGAAACAACTATCCAATCTAAATTGTAGCCAAGATAATAAAAGTGCAATATTCTGAATTCATGTCACTAAAGAAAAACACAAACAAACAACAAAACAAACAAACAAACAAACAAACAAACAAAAAAACCCCACCTTGACAGCATTGATTCAACACTTGGGGGGGGGGGGGGGGGGGTGATTCATTATAGAGTATCACAGTTGTAGAGCTTTCATTGTGTGAGTGGCTGGGGTAGATCAAAATGTACTTTTCTGGCGAATAATTGTGTACTCGTGATGTTGTGCAGGACGTGCTGTATGCTGCAAATAAGCCCTCTGTTACAAGGCAAACCGAAAGACCTTAGATTTTTTTTCTTTTTTCTTAGAGTGTATTTTCTGGGTACAAAATCCCCAGACGATTAAATGATGTGCTCACCTTACGTATAAGGTAGCAAGCCGCACCTATTCTGCATCCTATTATTGCAGTTAGACGAGTCTTTCTACATGATGCACCTTGAGTCATCTTGAACTGTACAGTGAACTAATGGCCTAAACAGCTCTGTAAATAAACATGGTGTCCGCTTTCAGCCTTCATCTGCAGCCAGGGGGCTCGTGGTCCCCCACCCCTTTCTTTATCCTCTATAAAGGCATAAACGTTCGTGCCACATCCAATTGCTGCTAGAAGCTTTATGAAGCCATGTTGCATGCTTCTGTCCTCAGCTCTAAATATAGCGAGAGTGCAGACCACCCGGTTTGGAGTGACCGGACAAAAGGTTTTGGTGTGCATGTGTGAATGTGAGCGAGCAAAGTGTTTGAGAGTGAGGGAAAGTGGAGGAGAGAGCACAGGAGTTCTGCGCGTGCCTCTGTGTGTATTTGCATGCATGCACGTACAGTATATGTATGTCAACTCCAATGTCTCTATAACTGAAACTCTTAACCTCCCTCTGCATGCTCACACGTGACACATGTTGATCGCAGGTCTGCCAAGGACAACAGTATTCCTGCATATAGTACTCTCAGTTCCTTAACTTAAGCCAGTTTTAGACATTATGTTTGCTCATATGATTACATGTCACGCATGGTGTCCAGAAAAGTCAGGAACCAAAATGCACACATACTTCATTTTGTCTTTCTCATTTACAACTCGTGCTCTACATGAGAATTATGCTTCTTCTTTTTTTTTTTTTTTTTTCTCAACTGCTGTATCATGTATTCAATTCGGGAATAATTCTTTTACGATTTACTATTGCAAATGTCATGCGTTGTAAAGCTGGCTTTAGCCAAGAAGTCATGCCTGGGCTGTGGCATAATAAAATAATTTCCTTTCTGGCTAAGGCTAGCATGCCAATCAATTTTCTAATTTGTCTCTTACTAATTTATACTAAAATAGAAAAGTACATTTCTATGCCTTAAGGTATTTTTTTTTTTTTTTTAAAGATCAGTAGAGCACTCCTTTATTTGTTCGTTTGAGAGGCATGCTGAAATAACACAAAGCCTGCAGGAACCTTGAGGCGTTTTATTTATTACTACTATTACTAATGCAGAACTTTTACGCTCATTCCAAAAACTCTCTCCATGCACTTTTCTGTGTTTAAATGCAGTGAGTTACAGTAAGTGAAAGTCAGTGTAATATCCTGTCCTTCCTAGGCTTTGTGCCAGGTCTGCCTTGGTCCTCCGATTTAAAAGAATCCTAGCGAATTCCGCTTCCTCTCGCAGGAAGAACGGAGATGGAAATAGTTCATTGTTTTAAGGGACGCTCTGTCGGATATTGTCAGGGCCTGTCAATGAGGCTAAATCACTGTATGGCATGCAACAAGCCTCTGTGCTGCTTCCAAACATTGTATAAAGAATTTGCGGAATGTCACAGTCCATATCGCAAAAGTGCAATGCAAGACGTCCATCAGTTGTCCCTGCTTGAACCCTGTAGGTCCTCACTGCAACCTTTGTGAAGACGCTGAAAATACTGACGGCGGATTAATCCAAATCTCAGGTGTATTGCTACTAAATAGCAAGCCAAAGTGCACACTAAATTCTTCGGTCAAAACAAACAAATCAAAAAAGGCAAACGCAGCATTTCCCCGACGAAAGCGATGTGCTGAGTAATGGCAGATGTTTTCCCTGGTCTCAGGGACAGCTGGACATCCTGGACAGGGATCACTGTCACATTCCTCACTCACATACACACACTAAATCTTGCTCCTTTTTTTTTTTCTCTTGGTTTTCTCAATGAGGCTCCTTTCACAGTGTCCATGTGATTTACTGATCATTACCACTGATCAGTTTGGAAACGAAATAATCACATAAAATTGGGGGGAAAAAGCTCCCCGGGAGGCCTGTGTGGCCCGGCAGTCAGCCAGTTAATGATGGATTGTCACGGATCATTTCAGTCCTGAATTAATGTTGAAATAATTACGCGAAATAGCATTTGTTGGAAGATGTCGGTATTATTCTGGGGGAAAATAAACAACTACAAAAGACAATTATGGGCTTTTTTTTATTCAGTATGTTGTCCTCATGAGCATTATAAATTTTCTAAACTTATGATACTTATAAAAGTAATTGTAAAACTACACAAATCAAGCAATGGTGACGATAGCTGCCTTGCCATAGTCCAAAGAAATACAGATCTTTGCATAAGTATTCAACCCAATACCCCCAGTCCTCCTCCAAACTTCTTGTATGCAACCATTTGCAATATAAAGACTGTAAAACACTTTTGTTGCATAAGTATTCATTCCATCTGTTGCTGTGAAATCCATATCTTGGTTCTGGTCATATCACAAATTACATAATTGGCTCATTGGTGTCTGCTGTGCAATTAAAGTGCCACAGAATCCCAATAGACATGCATGCTATTGAAAGAATCTTTATTTTATTAGATAACCTACCTAAAACAAATAGCATCATGAAAACCAAGGCACTAAAAGTTCTGGAAAACGGCACCCAGGTGGACTCTTCAATCAGTGATGCTTTCATGGCAATTTTATGTAGATTCCTGACATACAGGTACAGTATAATCCCGATTAGTTCCAAAGTGTAACACCAGGAAAGTTCAATGAGGGTGAAAACTTGCGCAAGAAACTATGCAGGACTTTCTTTCCAGACTTTTAATACACACTCATCCACGGATCACTTGTAAGAGTTTTACACTTGGTGTGATTTCCTGCCCCTGAACTCTCAGTGTACTGTAAAGCTCTCGATGTGATTTTAATAAAAATGTCATCATCGGATGGTCAAGATCGAATGGTCTGTGGGCCTCGAGGTTACTCATCCATCATTTACCTTGCAAGTAAACAAAATCTGATTCTGCCCTAAATACCAGAATAATTACCAACGACACACTAATCGCTATTCCATAAAATGAAAACAAACCTCACCTTCCGGTGAGAACCGAGCCCCAGTTGAGGAAACTGTCCTAAATACCCACAGTGCTTCCTGAGGCCATCCTGATTTAAAACTTTATCTAACTTAATGTGCGTTTGCCCCTGAAGTATATTTGGGAACACAGACCATTAGCATTCATTCTCATTTGGAGCAATTTGGCTAAAAGTGCATCAGTATTATTCCGGTTTCCTGAAGCTGGGTACAAACAATCCCAAAACAAACAAGTGCAATGTTTTTATTTTGATGTCTGACAGAAAGACATTAGTGCACGACTTCTGGAAAAGTCTGTAAAGCAATATTCCTTGACCCACCTTCTTCAAAGCTAATGTTTTAAAGCTT
The DNA here is from genome assembly GCA_025674565.1 of Synodontis membranacea. NCBI lineage: Eukaryota > Metazoa > Chordata > Actinopteri > Siluriformes > Mochokidae > Synodontis > Synodontis membranacea. The sequence goes on along the minus strand of JAOVYU010000042.1, from coordinate 4,991,653 downwards.
AAAAATAGAAAGAAAGAAAGAAAGAAGAAGGAGAAAAAGAAGAAGGATAAACCCCTGCTACTTAGATGTCAAGAGTACAAAATGCACTATATGGACAAAAGTATGTGGACGCCTGCCCATCACACTCGTATGTCCCCAGATGGTTGCAACAGTGCTGGAAGCACACAATTGTATCGGATGTCTTTGTGTGCTGTAGCATTACAGTTTTCCTTCCCTGCACCTAAGAGGCCCAAACCTGTTCCAAACTTGGCCCAAATAAAATGGAATGCTGACTACATGCCAAACCTGCTCGCCTGACATCAGTCCCTGAACTCACTAATGCTCTTGTGGTTGAATAGGCAAATCCCTCCAGCCGTGTTTCAAAAATCTAGTGAAAAGCTTTCGCGGAAATTTGGAGGTGATTGTAATAGCAATGTGGAACTAAATCTGGAACGGGATGTTCAACAAGCACATATGGTCAGGTGTCCACATACTTTTGGCCATATACCATTTAATCCAAGTTTCCATATTTGATTATTTAATCACAGTTAATGTATGTTATGTCCATGCATGGCATTCAGTTCATTTGGCTGCTTACTTTATCCTTATGCAATGCTTTAGCCTTACATATGAGATGTGACACAACTGATGAATTGAGAGTTAAGGGTCTTATTCAAGAGCCCAAGCATGCTAGCTTGGTGGTGTTGGGATTTGAATTCAAAACCTTTCCAACAGCAGCCCGATACCTTAACAACAATCCCACCACTTATCTGTGTTCGTGTGCAATCAGGTAGAAGGTTTCGTGCTGTTATGGCCAAGATGGAGAGACTCAGGAGGAGTTTCTATCCACAGGTCATTAGACTCCTCAACCAGGACATGCCACTCTCCTGGTCATAGGAGTTATGGTTATTTGTTCACTGCTATAATGCACTGTTATTGCTGTTCTGCATTACTCACTACACTGCTGTGCAGACATTGCACAATGCACTTTACTGAACAACACCACAACTGCACATCATTCTTGCACATCATTTCATCTCACCTGCAATTTGTATACATTCTTGTAAATTCATTATATAAATAAATATATAAATATATAAATTTATATAAATATATGTTCTTGTAAATTAATTTTTCATTCATAGTTTATTATTTTTCTTTTCTGTTTACATGCTACAAATTTTCTATATATTTTACATATATTTATTATATATATTTTAAGCTTTTACTTTATAGACCTTTAAGTTAATTGCACAGTCAAAGAAAGAGCGGTTCAGGATACATTTCACCATGTGTTGCACCCGTATAACTGTGCATGTGACAAATAAAGAATCTTGAACTTGAACTTGAAGTGGATGAACATCACTCTGCTGCTATCTGCTGGGCTCACACATGTAACACAGCTGCGAGAATAAAGCACTAGATGTAAAAAATGTTTATAGGTAATCATAGCCGGTTGTTGTCCAGTTTGGTGCCCTAGGCAAGATTTTAGCTGATGCCCCTTGCAGTGCACCCAATTCCACCACAAAACTAACAAAACTTTAGAAATTAAAAAAAGCCCACAAAATTAAAAAAAAAAAAAAAAAAAAAAATTCAAAACTGCTAAAGAGAGATGAGTCTATGTGACTACTCTCTGACGGTGAAACCTATCCAGTAATATCGCCTAATCAACATTTTAGCTTATACATTTCTCAACATAAACAACAAGAGAAGTTACATCTAACATTCATGCACTAAATATGCTCAGTGTTACACTTGTCTTTGTTATATGTGCTGCTATAATAACCTTCACTCTTCTGGGAGAAGATTTTGGAGCTTAGCTGTGGAGATTCAGCCACAAGAGCATTAAGTGAAAGTGATTAATTGTCGTCATTGACACACCACAGCACACAGCGCACAACAACGAAATGTGTTCTCTGCATTTAACCCATATGTGATGTGACACACAGCAGGGGGGCAGCTATTTTCAGCGCCCGGGGTAGCTCAATGGTACCTTGATGGTCGTGGGATTCGAACCTGTAATCTTTCGATTATAGGGGCGCTTTCCTGACCATTAGGCCACCATCTGCCCCATCATTATTGAGGTCATGCACTGATGTTGGTTGAGGTTCAGAGTCAGTGTTCCAGTTCATCCAAGGTGTTCAGTGGGGTTGTGATCAGGGCTATGGGCTCTTGGCTCTTGTCTTTTGAAAACCATGTCGTCTCGTGCAAGGCCATGTCGTCATCCTGGAACAGGTTTGGACATTTCTAGTTCCTTGTAAGGCCTATGAGTGTGATGGTCAGTCGTCGACATACGTCGGCCATATAATGTATTGGAAGAACGCAATAATGTAACGTGGGTGCTGATTCAGCAGAAGCCGACACAGAGTTCCTGGGGAATCCCCTATGCAGATGGCTGGGAACCACTTTATTGAACACAAAGTTCTATATCACATGGGACCATCAACACCATGCATGCACACATTATTTATCCACTCATAACGTAACCCAACTCAACTCGGCTGAAGCTGGTAAACTCAACACACATTCCCCAAACAGTGAACATACAGAACTACAACCCTCCCGGTGCATGCTGGGTAAACTCCGCCCCTCTTCCCACCGGCTTTGCTACAAGGTCATTGATTCTGAATTTCCATCCATCATTTACCTTGCAAGTAAACAAAATCTGATTCTGCCCTAAATACCAGAATAATTACCAACGACACACTAATCGCTATTCCATAAAATGAAAACAAACCTCACCTTCCGGTGAGAACCGAGCCCCAGTTGAGGAAACTGTCCTAAATACCCACAGTGCTTCCTGAGGCCATCCTGATTTAAAACTTTATCTAACTTAATGTGCGTTTGCCCCTGAAGTATATTTGGGAACACAGACCATTAGCATTCATTCTCATTTGGAGCAATTTGGCTAAAAGTGCATCAGTATTATTCCGGTTTCCTGAAGCTGGGTACAAACAATCCCAAAACAAACAAGTGCAATGTTTTTATTTTGATGTCTGACAGAAAGACATTAGTGCACGACTTCTGGAAAAGTCTGTAAAGCAATATTCCTTGACCCACCTTCTTCAAAGCTAATGTTTTAAAGCTTAAAAATAGAAAGAAAGAAAGAAAGAAGAAGGAGAAAAAGAAGAAGGATAAACCCCTGCTACTTAGATGTCAAGAGTACAAAATGCACTATATGGACAAAAGTATGTGGACGCCTGCCCATCACACTCGTATGTCCCCAGATGGTTGCAACAGTGCTGGAAGCACACAATTGTATCGGATGTCTTTGTGTGCTGTAGCATTACAGTTTTCCTTCCCTGCACCTAAGAGGCCCAAACCTGTTCCAAACTTGGCCCAAATAAAATGGAATGCTGACTACATGCCAAACCTGCTCGCCTGACATCAGTCCCTGAACTCACTAATGCTCTTGTGGTTGAATAGGCAAATCCCTCCAGCCGTGTTTCAAAAATCTAGTGAAAAGCTTTCGCGGAAATTTGGAGGTGATTGTAATAGCAATGTGGAACTAAATCTGGAACGGGATGTTCAACAAGCACATATGGTCAGGTGTCCACATACTTTTGGCCATATACCATTTAATCCAAGTTTCCATATTTGATTATTTAATCACAGTTAATGTATGTTATGTCCATGCATGGCATTCAGTTCATTTGGCTGCTTACTTTATCCTTATGCAATGCTTTAGCCTTACATATGAGATGTGACACAACTGATGAATTGAGAGTTAAGGGTCTTATTCAAGAGCCCAAGCATGCTAGCTTGGTGGTGTTGGGATTTGAATTCAAAACCTTTCCAACAGCAGCCCGATACCTTAACAACAATCCCACCACTTATCTGTGTTCGTGTGCAATCAGGTAGAAGGTTTCGTGCTGTTATGGCCAAGATGGAGAGACTCAGGAGGAGTTTCTATCCACAGGTCATTAGACTCCTCAACCAGGACATGCCACTCTCCTGGTCATAGGAGTTATGGTTATTTGTTCACTGCTATAATGCACTGTTATTGCTGTTCTGCATTACTCACTACACTGCTGTGCAGACATTGCACAATGCACTTTACTGAACAACACCACAACTGCACATCATTCTTGCACATCATTTCATCTCACCTGCAATTTGTATACATTCTTGTAAATTCATTATATAAATAAATATATAAATATATAAATTTATATAAATATATGTTCTTGTAAATTAATTTTTCATTCATAGTTTATTATTTTTCTTTTCTGTTTACATGCTACAAATTTTCTATATATTTTACATATATTTATTATATATATTTTAAGCTTTTACTTTATAGACCTTTAAGTTAATTGCACAGTCAAAGAAAGAGCGGTTCAGGATACATTTCACCATGTGTTGCACCCGTATAACTGTGCATGTGACAAATAAAGAATCTTGAACTTGAACTTGAAGTGGATGAACATCACTCTGCTGCTATCTGCTGGGCTCACACATGTAACACAGCTGCGAGAATAAAGCACTAGATGTAAAAAATGTTTATAGGTAATCATAGCCGGTTGTTGTCCAGTTTGGTGCCCTAGGCAAGATTTTAGCTGATGCCCCTTGCAGTGCACCCAATTCCACCACAAAACTAACAAAACTTTAGAAATTAAAAAAAGCCCACAAAATTAAAAAAAAAAAAAAAAAAAAAAATTCAAAACTGCTAAAGAGAGATGAGTCTATGTGACTACTCTCTGACGGTGAAACCTATCCAGTAATATCGCCTAATCAACATTTTAGCTTATACATTTCTCAACATAAACAACAAGAGAAGTTACATCTAACATTCATGCACTAAATATGCTCAGTGTTACACTTGTCTTTGTTATATGTGCTGCTATAATAACCTTCACTCTTCTGGGAGAAGATTTTGGAGCTTAGCTGTGGAGATTCAGCCACAAGAGCATTAAGTGAAAGTGATTAATTGTCGTCATTGACACACCACAGCACACAGCGCACAACAACGAAATGTGTTCTCTGCATTTAACCCATATGTGATGTGACACACAGCAGGGGGGCAGCTATTTTCAGCGCCCGGGGTAGCTCAATGGTACCTTGATGGTCGTGGGATTCGAACCTGTAATCTTTCGATTATAGGGGCGCTTTCCTGACCATTAGGCCACCATCTGCCCCATCATTATTGAGGTCATGCACTGATGTTGGTTGAGGTTCAGAGTCAGTGTTCCAGTTCATCCAAGGTGTTCAGTGGGGTTGTGATCAGGGCTATGGGCTCTTGGCTCTTGTCTTTTGAAAACCATGTCGTCTCGTGCAAGGCCATGTCGTCATCCTGGAACAGGTTTGGACATTTCTAGTTCCTTGTAAGGCCTATGAGTGTGATGGTCAGTCGTCGACATACGTCGGCCATATAATGTATTGGAAGAACGCAATAATGTAACGTGGGTGCTGATTCAGCAGAAGCCGACACAGAGTTCCTGGGGAATCCCCTATGCAGATGGCTGGGAACCACTTTATTGAACACAAAGTTCTATATCACATGGGACCATCAACACCATGCATGCACACATTATTTATCCACTCATAACGTAACCCAACTCAACTCGGCTGAAGCTGGTAAACTCAACACACATTCCCCAAACAGTGAACATACAGAACTACAACCCTCCCGGTGCATGCTGGGTAAACTCCGCCCCTCTTCCCACCGGCTTTGCTACAAGGTCATTGATTCTGAATTTCAGAGCTACTGATATAGAGAACTAAATCAAAGTCTTGCGATTAATCAAATTCAAAAACATTGTGATATTAAATAAAATAAAAAAATACTGTAATAAATCAAACTGCATGAGAGGGGCTTTTATTAACGTCAATATTAATATTATTATTATTATTATTATTATTATTATTATTATTATTATTATTATTATTAATTCCTAATAAACCACCACATTGTTGGGTGTTGCTAAAACGCCCACAAAACCTGCACATTTTTATCTGAACTTTAATTTTGAAACCCACATTCACGCCTGATGTTCCCGGAAATACGTCACTTCCGTATCCTCCCCACGTCCCGTTCCTGTCCAGGTTATTTGTGTTGGAGCGCTTGTGTTCTTCAGAAGTTTAAATGCCGAGCGAGTAGACGAGTGGAGCTGGAGGGGTAAAGCTGGAGGGGTAAAGCTTTGAGGGGTAAAGCTTTGAGGGGTAAAGCTGGAGGGGTAAAGCTTTGAGGGGTAAAGCTGTGTGTGTTAGTCTGAAGTGTGATGGTTTTTAGACGCCGGTGTGAGTGGTTAGGGTTTGACGGCTTCTTTCTGTGCCATCAGCTGCAGTGGAGTAAGAGCTCTCTCTCTCTCTCTCTCTCTCTCTCTCTCTCTCTCTCTCTGATTCCTCTCCTACTGTAAACCTGCTCTATTATACAAGTCTGAATTCTGATGCTTAAGGAATATTACTAAAGTCAAGCTGAACTGTCAATATCCTCTGTGCAAACCTGGACCTATAATAATAATGATGATATTATTATTATTAACAGTGATACTACTACTACTAATAACATCAACAACAATAATAGAAATACTACTACTGCTTATTGTTGTTGTTGTTAATAATAATAATAATAATGATAATGATGATAATAATAATAATAAATACTTCTACTATTTATTATTATTATTATTATTATTATTGTTATTATTATTGTTGTTGTTGTTGTTGTTGTTATTAACAATGATACTACTACTACTACTACTACTAATAATAATTATGCAAATCATTCATTTCACTCCAAATGTAGTTGATATAAAGTCATAGACAAATTTAATTTCCTTTACTGAGAGATTGGATGCTGACCACAGATTTAGTTTACAGTAATTTAAAACAACAACAACAAAATACATTTCAATGCAAAAATATCCAGATTTCACTGTTTATTAAAAGCATACGAGGACAGTAGGGAATATTGGAAACTGTATTAATAATGCATGCCTGTGTCAAGAGATTGCTGTTCTTTTTATTCCTGAGAGATTGAGTCATTATTCGTGATTTCCGATTACATGAACAGAGACCGAAACCTGCTGTAGCAGAGTCTGTATTTCTGCTACTGACAAATGTCTTAAACTTCTCTTACTTTTTTTTATTTCTTATTCAAGCCAATGATCCGGCAGGCCCTGTAGCAAGGCAGGGGACAGTCGTTCTGTCCAGACTTTAACAAGAAGTGAAAAACACCTCTTTCCTCTAAACTGAATGTGTATGGTGTGCAAACATCTGACAAAATTAAATCTATTATTATGTATTAGTGTTTAACTGCATGTCCCATTGTGTCTTTTTTATTTCTCTTTTAATTAAGAACAGTTTATTATGGCGTATGAAAGATTCCTTAATGTCTTGTTGCAGACCGTTCTCAGCCCAGCTGAGCATTTTGCGTGTTCATGACATGCACGTGTAACGTCTGTGCACGGAGATGATGCTCGTCAGCAACCGTTACTTCAGGAAGAAAAAAACCCAAAGCGTCAGTGGAGAAGCTGATGAGCCGGTGATGGACATGGACAGACTGGAATCAGTGTTAATGGTGAAAGATGGCGAGGACTGAAAGGTGGAATCATTTCCTGACACTCTGATGGACAGCCACCAGTAAATAAGCAAACAGGCAAGTGACATAATAGCTTACATGTATAGCGTTAATATCCAGTAGTTACATGTATTCTTTTTCTCTGCTATAGAGATTTTTTCAATGGACATTGATCTCTCTCTTTTTTTTTTTTAAGATTTGAGATTTTGTTGTTTAAGCACTCGTTCAGAGAATATTGTATATAGCATCTAATGTTTGTGCTTAGCACATCCTGTCCAAATACTGGGATTTGTAAAGCACCCAGAAGTGCTTTTAGTTGCGTATTAAATTGCTTCTAATTGCTTAGCTGAAAGCGTGTTAGAGTGTGTTTGAGTGAATTATTTAGGCTTGTGCTGGTGTTTATTGCAGTAGTGCCTCAGAGACAGGAGAACTCGGGGTCCATTCTCTCATGGACCTGTGTAGCAGGAACCCAAACCGCACGGTGCCCGTGAGTGATGGCGTGCCCAGGCGAGCCGACGTACCCCTGTGCTCTAGGACTAACGGGTGGAGCTGGCCTCCTCACCCCTTCCAGCTGTTGGCGTGGCTTCTCTACCTTTACTTTGCAGTCACAGGCTTTGGAGTTTTCATCCCTCTTCTCCCGTCGCACTGGATCCCAGCTGGCTATATTGTATCCTTTGTGACGCAGGGGGTGGGGAAAATAATCTGGTACAGTACATACAGTATAGGCTGCGTTCACACGGGAAGCTCAGATCAGATTTGAGCAGTTTTCAAGATGTTAACACTCTTCATTTTTTTTTTTTTCAGTGACGCCAGCCTTAGTTAAACCTTAAACAGTTGTGAAAGCCGTGTTGTCGACTCGCTAACCTTCGTTTTTCTGTACAGTCTGAATGCGTTTACACTTATGCTCGCTGAGGAGAGGAATAAAAGGTTTTGAAATTCACAGGTTTTTTCCCCCTTTGGTTGCAGTCAAGCTTCTAGTTCAAGCGAATCCGTATACTTCCGTTTCTACACTTCCATGTAGTACACTGTGCAGTGCCTTGCAAAAGTATTCATACCCCTTGAACTTTTACACATTTTGACACCTTACAACCACAAACTTAAATGTTT
>JAOVYU010000042.1:4948030-4971679 GCA_025674565.1 Synodontis membranacea | reverse complement strand
TATATAAAATGTTTAGTGCGTTGTCATCCTCAGCTGTCGCTTTCATTAAACGCAAAAGGTCAGAATAGTTACACTAGTAATGAGTTACACTCTGTTAAGCTGCCATTTCAGTTTAAGTTCTAGATGTGGCTTCGTAACAGCCCTTGGGAGGAAAAAAAAAAAAAGTCGTTGTTGCAAATATATCCAGGGTCATCTGATGGGGATCGCTAATGAGATTAGATCACTTGGTGACTGCAAAGGACACGATGTGCGTAGAGATATGTGCAAATAAAGGTGTGTGTGTGTGTGTGTGTGTTTGACCCATTGGTGCCCCCCCCAATGCCATTGTTCACAGAGGAATGTTTAAGTCAGGAGCTCAGAAGCTGTCAACACTGTTGCCATCATTTGTGATGGATCGCTGTAAATGATTGAGGGGGAATTACAGTCATGTTGGCAGTCTTTGCTCTTATACTCCCCGTGCTATTATTAAACACAGCATGAAAATGCCACTTAAGACCGCCAGTTTGCTAAAGTTTGTGACAAAACTGTTGTACAGGTTCAGCGTGGTTATTTGCTGTACTAATCCGACACCGTGTCTTTGCATGAAGGATATTTGGCAACGGCAGGATCAGAAACTCGCTAGAGAGGACGGCTGACGAGGAGCTGCTCCCTACTGTGTCCACGGAGCAGAAAGCGGCACCTCGTCCTTCCAAAAATACGCAGGTTCGAAACACACTGTATCAGCGTTACATATATTACTCCTTAGGGAACACAGGCAGTGCACTTTTTTTTTTTTTTTTTGATCTTTCAGTGTGTAAGAATAGAGCCTGATGGAGATCAGGGGTACCAGGACGAGCATGATATGGACAGTATATATTCAAAATAGGCAAAAAATGGAAGGAAGAAAAAAAAAGGAGGGCAGGGAAGAAGAAGAAAGAAGAGGAGTGAGTGGTTGATGGTGCTGGCTAACAAGTTTGAGAACGCAAATTTTTGAAAAGTGGAGATTCGTATTCATGTTCTTTAGCACAGAAAACACAAGGGGATTGTTGGAAGCATGCTACGGGAATCTAACGGCCACCATACGCTCTAATAGACACTTAGAAAGGGAGGGGTAAGAGAGGGGCATTCAGGTGGCTGGATCCTACATAGTTGACCTTTAAAATCTGTTCATATCCAACATGCAGTTACTGAAGTCTCTAATTGAAGGTTGAATCTGAAAGGGCTTCTTATTGAACGTAAAGTGCACTCTGTAGGCATTTTGTTCTGCCCTATGTAGTGAGCATATATAGTGAATAGACATCCATTTGGGATTCAGTCTGGCAGTGTTATAGGGGCTTTGATTTTTTTTTTTCTTTGCTTAAGAAAGTGATGTTTTGTAGAATTTGTGGTTTACAAAATGCTTTCAAATACTATACGTAAAGTACAGAAAATTTGAACAATTTGAACTGTAGCCCTTGTAGGACAGCTGGCATGCCACTTATCAGGCTACAATTAAACCCGTCCAATCAGCGAGCTCAGTCATTTGGTCAGCGATTTGGTCAGGATTTTTAACGATGAGTGTTAAAGTGTTGACTTTAGTCGTCAGGTAGAACTTTGTTTGGTCCTGCTACTTCAAATAAAATCGAAGATGCAATGAATTATTGATTATGTTATAATCGTGCTCACTAAATCTTTGAGCTCTTGGACAGTTTTTATTGTCACATGATAAGCGGCACGCTGGTGCGCCGGCTGTCCTCGAAGGGTTAAATCAGCACCACTTAATCTGTTTCTGGAGCTATGGCTAGCAGTGGAAATTGCCGATCTGAGAGCTCATCACACACACACACGTTCTGTAAAGGTTACACTCATACACTGTGTTAAAAGGTTTGACGTACAAGTAAAATATACATCTGATCCCTGTTTTTTTTTTTTAATTTATTATTTTTTTATTGTAGAGGAAAAAGAAGAAAGCGCGTAAAATACCAGCAGAAGTGGTCAATGACCGAGTCACAGAGATGAGCACAAGCAGAGGCCAGGCACATCATTCAGCTGAGCAAGGTACAACACACACGCACACACACACACACACACACACACACACACACACACACAATCAGCCATTGTGTTTAGTTGATAAATTGTCTGAAATAACAAAATGGGCAAAATCTGACTTACTTACAACAAGTACTCAAGAACAAGACCTTTATTTGGACACCTATTTACCCATAATTCCATAGTCACTCCAAGTTCGAACACCAGACTGTCATATATTAGGAAGAAATATAACATCTTAAACACACTAATGTATGCTTCTCCATAACAACTTATTAATACAGGGTTTTAAAACTGATTATTGCATTTTATAATTAACAATAATAGTTTTTTAATGTTCTGCAAGTGTTTTTTTTAATTTTTTTATTTTAATAGCTTCATCCACCCATGCTTTTATTTAAGTCTTAAGGAAATGTCGATGTTCATCATGGTTTTGTCTTGTTGCCAGCACGCTCATGTTAGCTAAGTTCCTTATTTCGTATCTCGGTCATTATTTCCCTCCTTTATATTCCCATGTCTCCTAGTAACTGTGTTCTCAAGACTTTTAAAGGTGAAAGGCGAACGTTATTCCAATTCACCTGATGAGTCTTATAAATGTCCTAAATCAGTAGTGATAATGATCAAGAGGTTAATGAGTGTCCAGCGTAATATTTGTTCTAGAGCAATTTAGGGAAACCGTTCCATCCTGACACCTGCTGCATGCTGTAGTTTATTATGGTGGGCTGTTTGCATTGCGATGGTCGGTGTGTTCTTTGTGAATCATAAACTCCTAATCATGCACCTTACTGTCGTAGTGCTGTGTGTCGATCCAGTTCATTACGATTACTGTTTATACCCTGCGCTGCCAAATTCTTAACATTGTTTTAGTTTCTAGTACCATTCCTTGGCATTGTGTCGACATTGTGTGAGTACGGTGATTTGTGTGCGTTCTTGTGACCTTGTGCATCCTGATCCATAGAGTCCTCCGTAGCCGCTGCCACTCTGTCCTCATCCCTAAGCCAGCGCCTCCCTTTCCCAGCATTCCCTGTGCGGGTGACCCTCCCCCCTCTGGCCCCTGTGCAGGCCGCCGGCCCCCCGGCTGAATACCACTCTGATTCCGCAGAGTCTCTGGAGGAGATCCCTGTAGCTCTGGCACGCCTGGGCACTGCCACACCGGCACGGATGCCCGTCACTAGCGTCGGCCATTCCTCTTCCACTCAGCGTGTTTTGCTCCAGCCGTTACCCTCTCCACAGCCCAGGACCAAAAAGAAGGCCGGATCTCGCAAGGCTGCCGAAGAGGGATTCGAGATGGCATCCCATAATCCTTTCGCGTTCGCCGGTAGAGGAAATGGAGAGACTACCTTAACGCAGGACGGTGCCAGGGTGGAGGACGGACTCAGTAACGTGGGAAAACGCAAACACACAAGCAAGAGGAAAGGCACGGACGAGGCAAGACTGAGCTCCAGGACAAACACGCCGCTAGCATAGGAATGCAAGTGCTAGGACTTACCCGGCTTTGCAAAATGCTCGCGAAGACTTCCCATAGATAAGCTGCATCGTAAAAATCCACTGGCACTACAATCACAGGTGTAGCATCCAAAGCCTCAGTTCACCTATGCAACCAGCACTGAGTGTAGGCTTTTCCAACTGGACTCTGATGGAGCTTTTCAGAAAATTTAGCATTTCATTTATTTCTAGACGTTTTGCTAGTCACTTCTTGCGTAGCGTTGCACAGTTGTATTTGTACGTTTTTATTTATCATTACACAGTTTTTATCAACTACTAATTCATATTGAATGCCTAAGCTGATATTGTGTACAGTCTATAGCAGATTGAAATATCTGTTGACTGTTGCTCTAAACATTCAGTGTTTTTTTTTTTTGTTTTTTTTCCCTCTTCTCGTAATTCCTCTCTGCTTAGTTGTAATGCTATCATTAATGCTTTTTTTTTTTTTTTTAACACAATGGATCACATTATCTTTTATTATGACCTACCGATTTTAATTTCTCGTTCCAACATTGCAGAAATGACACTCGTTTCCTTGGGCATGAACCAAGTCTTGAATGTCCCATGTGGAGCCCTAAGCCCTACAGTCCTCCTCCTGGTGATGTAGTTGAGATGCGCGCCTATGATGTGTGAACGATTCTGGCACAAAGATGTAAAAGCGAGCGTTCAAGGGCAGTCAGTTAAAACTTCATTACTTTCCAGCTGTGTTGTTTAACCATGGCTCGCCAGCTGGGGGGTCACAAAGTTAGAACGTTAGAACGTTATTACTTACGATCAGACTGACATATGAGTGTGCCGAGTAACCCCAGATCCATTTTCTTAATCGGATTTGTTTCACAAAGCTATTTTTCTAAAGTTGTTTGGGAATAATTAATAGAGGAGTGTGCAGGATTTCGTTTTTTTTTTCTTTCTTTTTTTGCTCCTGAACAATTTGTGTACCCGTCAGAACATTTCATCAGTCCCAAATTTGTTTCTTTTTTGCAGCAGGCCGTGCTATTTTCTATTTGTCAAGCTATAAATAAATCAGTGATTACAGCACTGTGATACTGACAAGGATAAAAGTTTTTTTTTCTGATGAGAAGTGAAAGATTGAACACAGTATACGAGTTGCACAGTAGTGTTCAAGCATGTCGGCGTGCTACCACATTAATAAACGTGGCCTTTTTCTTCGTCTTTTTTTTTTTTTTTTTTTTTTTTTGCTGTTGTTGTTGCTTCGCTTTTAACAAACCCATCCACTGTGATCAATCCTCACAAATCATTGTAAAGTGTTTTAAGTCAGAGAACGCCACTGACGCAGGCTTTATTAAAGAGCGCAGAAAGTGGGCCATAAATAAGAAACGCGACACTTGGCACCCAAGTTAGGACCACGAACCTGCAAGTGCGCCATCTGGGACAGGGACTACATCTGTACATGCATTTTCTTGTATGGTAATTTCTTGGACACTTGCAGTATTTTTTATTTTTTTTTATATATATTTTCTGTGGATTAATATTGAAAAAAAAAACAAAATAACAAAAACGTTTTGCTTGTTTTGTGTCGTCTTATGTCTCGGCAAGACTAATTGAAAAATCCAGGACGGGTTTGAGGCTTATTTCTGGTCAAACCTTCCGGTCTTTAGGCTGACCCCAAACGGTTATTTTGCTGGATTATCCTATGCTGCGGGGTGTGTAAAGTCTTGCTTTAAACCCCTCGTCTACACATGATTCAGAAATGGCTGCCCTGATTTACACGTATATATTAGACATGTCTGATGGTTCGAGTTACGACTTGACATCCGGTAGCGTCGGAGGATATGCCGAATACCTTGTGTAAAAGCACAATCTTGATGGCTTATGTGCAAGCCTGGTATCAGAAAGTGTGTGTCGTTGGCTGAATTATTTAACTTTCTGATTTGGTTTGATGACTGAAGAATGACACGGTGTGAAAACCTGTGAAATCTGTCATATCTGGGGTCCTTCACATTTTGATCATGTTATGATTGTATATCATTTACTTTGGCCCAGGCATAAAAGAAATTGTTGCAAAATCTGCTCTTCTGTATAGCACTGTGACACATTAAATCTCTCTCTCTCTCTCTCTCTTTTATTATTATTATTATTATTATTATTATTATTATTTTTAATTAAAAAAAATTCCACTTCCTGTCTTCTACTTCTCTCACCCTGGAGCTCATTCTAGCCTCAGAACGTACCTGGACAGGACAAATCAGGATCTTCTGTCATATAGAATAGTCCCACATGTGGACAAATTTCTGAATACATTAACCAATGCATGAAAACATGTGGTGCAGGCTTAATTTTTTTTTTTTAAACATCTGTATTTCCCACATGGTGTCCATGGCAACGTACCGATCCACTGGTGCGGAAATGTGGAAGCATGGCAGGTTAATGGGAAGCAAGTGTGTTCTCGTGGCCTGAAACAATACTGTTGTAGCTCTTCCGATCTTCATAACAAGGTAATGATGCAGGACTAAAAGAGGAAATTAGCCTTTAACTTGACATCACGGATCCACGAATCCCGAGGCCGCTCGCTAAATGAATACAGTTCAGCTCTTTCGAAGGCGCCGCTTCAGTTTCAGGGTAATTACCTTCATATTGGATGGTAAGAATCACTTAAGAATCAGAGGGGATTCTGCATGCAGTGTCTTGCAATCCTAATGATTTTGCAGTCGTTTTGTGACCTGCATTACGAGTTGATTGTGGATTTTGTACCTGGAATCATATATTGTTTTGTCTGTGTATGAATTAATCAATGGCAGTGACCATGAAGCAAACTCCCCAAAATATAAATTTAGTAAAAAAAAAAAAAAAAAAATGAAGACGTGTATTGAAGTAAAGCTGGTATACTGGTATAAAGAAGAAAGAAGGGAGGTAATGATGTGTAAAAAGCGCAAATTCCTGTATAGCTTCTTCAATGCAAATTAATCCCAATTTCATCATAACAGTTGATTAATTTCAAATCTGTTGGAGTTTAGAATCCAAGCTACACAATTTTCATTCTATTTGAAACTGCATTATGGCTAGAATTATGGTCACTTTTCATATAAAAAAAAAAAGGAAAGGGAATGCATGATCAAATGTTAGACAGGTCATGTAAATGAAATTGCTGAAATCCAAGTGAATCTCAATTCACAACTAACTAAAAGGTTGAAGGTTGGTAAATAATTGTACATTGGACAATGAAACATTAGTGATTGTGATTTTTTTTTTTTTGTTTTTTCCAGAATAGGATTATTCTTTAAGTAAATGTTTTCTTAGAAGCTATTCATTTTCTAAAAAAAAAAAAAAAAAAAGCTTTAAAATCCTAACCAGTACTCCTGGAATGAAATTTTGGTAAAGCTTTGCCTGGACAGCAGAAAAGCAACAGTAAAGTGTTTCTTGTAGGGTTAGAGACAGCTGGACTCCTCCACATGCAAGACTTTTATATGATTATTTTATACTGCTCCGTATACCAGTTCTTTTAAATTCTTCGGTTTGCACATGTGGAAATTTACACCATTAGGTTTTTTTTTTTTTTTAAACAGGGTTCAGACCCAGGGACTTGGGTAATCCTTGCTAAATAATGATCTTGTGTCCTGGAACCATCTTGGTGTTGATTTGGCTGCGTTATTTTGTAAATAAAGAACCGTCTATGCCTGAATATTAACCACATGGCAGAGGCAAACAGGTTTTATGCTAAATCATTGTCGTCGATGGCAACAGTAGTTGCTTTACAAGGATTTAATTCATTCAAGTTCATCCTAATATTAGGTATATGGATATTTTGTCACACGTCTGTGTTTTTTTTTTTTTAAGATCTCCACTTGTTTGTGTGGAAAACTATTTATGCAGTCGTATTTCTTAAAGAGGTTAAGAATTTTTGAATCAATAGCATAAGTAGAAATCAATAGTATAGTATTATAAATATATAGTATAGTGAATCCGAATGTTTGCTGTTTAGAAGACAGACGCAGACGTGTCCAGACTATCTTTGAGTGGAATTGAGACTTCGCACTCGGTCGACTCAGTTCTCCACCCTTACAAACGGCCATCCATCTCTACTGAAGAGTGTTGAGTGTTACACCTGTTTCGTGTTGAATGGCATGCCTTAAAATGCCTTCATTGCACTACTGTAGGTCATAGGGTTTATCGCTAGTCTGGGAGGTGCTATGCTAGGTATTTACATGCATTCTTGATTCTGCAGCGGTGTTGGAGCTCAAAAATGCAGCAGGTCTGATGACACGTGTCCTTCACGCTCGTATATTAAAGCACGAATATATCCCCGGTGACAGGTGATTGCATATCCGATTGCCATACATGGATATGCGTTGCTGTGAATATTTCTCTATTTATACAAGTTCTTGAGGCTACTCAAATGCATTTCATGTCTGAGCCAACATCAGTAACCCTTGTATCCTCTACACGATCACATTAGCTTTACTCGCAATTAAAGCCATTTGGCATCGAGCTGACGGATGGCGTTCTCGGGCCAAGCTTTAATATCCGTCATAAGCACCCGTCCTTATAAAGTACCGCTCAGTCCAGATGGTTCTGAAAATATCAAGGTCTCGATTTCCCCAAACCCATTCGGACCATTTTGGTAATTAAAGCCGGAGCTGTTTTAGTCCCATCACAAGGGTTTAGGGTATGTTGCACATTCTCCGTCTCCTTCCACTTCCCTTTGGTTGCTGTTTATAGGGGTGTGTTGTGTTGTCGGGACAGATAGTTTATTCTGGCAGTGTCCGTCTCACCCATCTCGAATGGTCACTCCTCGTAGCCATGGCAACGAAACATGACGACATCATAACAGCGTCGGTCACGGTGGTGCTGCTGCGGGGAGGAACACGCCGACATTGAAAGGGAGTTTAAAGGGCCTGTGCAGTAGCTCTATTACTGGCGTGGTGAAGCGTGAGCCAGGGATTATGACAACTCTGAGGCTCGGCGTCGGCCGAAGACAGGCGTCTACTCGTTTTATGTGATTTATGGCAGACATCAGTGACTCTGGGTTTGTTGACTGATGTTTATTCCCAGAATTAACAAGGGTTTCGGTACACCTCTCAGAGTCCCTGAATTATGGTTTAAGAGGGAGTCTTATTTCACCAATTAATTATCGTGAGATCACTTGGCTTTGAATTGCCTTTACGCTGCTTGCCAAGAGCAGGCGTCCGCCAATTTTATATCGAGGCTGCGTACTGTGGAGTTTGTTTTGGTTTCTGTTTTCACTTTGAAATTTTCTCAGTGCGGAATTCAGCCCCACCTCGTCCTTGTCTGTAAACGCTTCACTCTTTTTTTTTTTTTACACACTTAACATTCACTATTTGAGACCCTTCAATTATTTCCTGTGGGACAAACGGAAACCCCTTTTCTTTCTAAGAGGGCAGTGTTCCTTGCTGTGGTTGCATTCCTTTTGTCTGTCTGTCTGTCTGTATTATTATTTTTTTATATCTTCATTTTTTTGTAACACCAGACACCAGATTTGTCATTTTGATGCGAGTGCATTGAAAAATATAGACAAAGAAGCTTGCTGCTGGAGAATTGGCGTCAGCACACAACCAATCGGTGTAAATGGTTGAAATGCATCATCAAAAGTCATTATGATGTGCCATTTAATATTGCAGATCCCGATTGTCCTGCTGTGACCGCAGGGCCCTCTGTATGCACGCCGAAGCTAAAATGTTAATCCATGTCAAGTACAAGTAAGCATGTACTGTTTATTCATTTTTTGCTAAGCTAGCTTAAAGGTGCCATGTATGAAGGTCAAGTTCAAGCGTTGCTAAAAATGAACAGAGTACAACATCTAACATATAGTAACCCTGTATCATTAAGTTTAAAGACTAGCATAGAGTTAAAAATGAACAAAGTATAAGATGACCATGGAGCTGGAGCATAAAAAAAGGGGATGTTGGCTGTTAACTGTAACTGATGTAATGTGTTTCAAACCTGCAGTCGTTTTGCCGACAGACTCCCTTTCATATTCTTCTAATGCGATGATGTCATTGCCAGTCTGCCAATCCCTACGTTGGATACGGTTCTCTCCTAAATGAGTAGTAGAAAGAGAGAGAGAGAGAGACACATGCACAAAGCCAAAATGCATCCAGGGATGTAACACAACCACCTTCAAGTAGCATTTCGAAACGGTACAATGGTGAAATTTGATCCTAGAATCGTAGAGATGTCCATACCAGCACTTTATACTTTAAGCACTATGTTTTCCCATTTGAGCAGACCTGACCCTGGTCATGCCTTGGACTTGGTTAGCTTTTATTATTAAAAGAGGAAAAGAAAACACACCCACATGCAAGTATGCCATTTGATTTTGGAGGAATATGTCCCAAGCAGAGCTCTGTGCTTATCAGTTCCTCTCTCTGTTTACATCCACGTTGCCATAGAAACCTCCTCCATCTGCCTTTCCTCAAACAGGCTCGGGCGGCAGGAGTTGTCCCCATGGCGACGGCGGTATGAAAAACAAAAGCCTGAAATCATGCACGCAATTTTGTGATGCCATTTTGTGACCCTTTGGCCTGCAGCCCTTCTCTCCATCCCACTACTCATCAAAATATAGCAGTGTTGTGGACACAAGCGCTTGCCCCTGGGAAACAGTAGGAGGGAACGGGGAGCAATTTTCCACTGACCCGCTTCCGCCTCGGCTCTGGTGGCCTTCGTACATACACCAACACACACACACACATATGGTGTCTCTCACATGTACACATGAGCTGTCCTGGTGGCTCAAGCTGGAATTTGGGCTGGTGGGAAGAAGAAACCTACCAAAACACATTCAGCTCCAGGTCTAAGACTTCAGCTCCTCTAGAACTGACATCTGTTTCCTGTTAGAGGCCGAGTCCTAATTGCTCACACGCCTTTAAATGAGCTAACGGGCGTCCGTTTAATATTACCAGGAGGTCAAGAAAGCGGGTGGAAGAAAGCGAAGCGGATTCAGCGCCAACTAAAGGATGGTGAACACGACTCATCAATCATGACAATTACGGTCAACCACTTCCTCACTCAGACCTGGAGGATCTGAAATCACACACACTGAGCATTTACAGCAGCAAAAGAAGTTCTGAATTAGGGAAAAAAAATGTCTTAGCAAACGAAGAAAGGAAGAAAAGCTATCTAAATACAGCTTGTTATGAATTTATTGCAGATATATAAGAACATTACGCCTATTTCTAGACATACGTATATACTCATTTGGTCTTTTTTCCCCCTAAAGATTAATTCTGACTTAATAATCTAATAAAGTTCAATATGAGTTGTATTTGCCTACGTTCAGCATTCACTTTTTTTTTTTTTTTTTTTTTTTTACAGCAAGATATTTTTTGCAGTGAAGTTAAATAGCGATGTTTCTTATAAGAAGAACAAAGCACCAGTTCCCTGTGTGTGTGTGTGTGTGTGTGTGTGTGTGTGTTTTGTATCATCTTCTTGCCCAAAAAAGTCCATCAGTTTTAAGGTAGCAGTAAAATGTTATTGAAATTAATGTATCGATGGATTTTGGATTTTGCGTAAATGTAAATTTAATTCACTGTGTGTCTAATTTATGTCACACTTTATTGGTGCACATTTGACTCATCCTTGTATGTATAGTATCTATCTATCTATCTATCTATCTATCTATCTATATATATATATATATATAGATATAGATATATAGATAGATAGATACTGGTCTGTGGATCATTTGGTACCATTGTTTGGTAAATGTCGTGGTTAAAATTAGTTATTTTTCTTTCATTAGTCTTTCGGATCTTATTTTGAAAAGTGATCGTTTCCGCGTTCGCCTCGCTCACGCCGCGCTTGACTGGCACGCCGTTTCACACATCAGCGACACAAATTAACCCTTGAAAAAAAAATTGCCAAGAACAAAATTCACTGGAGAGCTTTTAATGAGCAAACGATGGACCACAGCAGAAGGGTCACAGACCACAGACTGCCAGGAAAAAGAAAGCTGCATTTAAAAGAAAATACCAAGATTCCTACCCAAGTTACGGGTTCATCGCAACAGGTGATACACAAGCTCCACACCCGCTACGCATAATTTGACCTGGTCCGCTGAAAAATTTTCATTCATGAAACCGGTCCCTGGTTAAAAAAAAAAAAAAAAAAAAAAAAAAAAAAGGTAAAAAGGTTGGGGAGCGCTGCTTTACAGGGTAAAATAGTGACATTTTCAGGTGCTCCTGGGTGGCTCAACAGAAAAGCGTTTACGCTAGCATCGGTAGTTGATGAGTTCGAATACTGATGATGCCACAGTCGTGCGCGCCTGGGAGTCTAGACAGCAAAGCGGGCAATGCATTGTGGGTAGGATGGATATACTCTCTCCTGTCAGTCAATTATACAGTGCCTGTGGGTTCAGAAGATCTGGCTGGTGGGTGGGGATTACCAGGTGAGCAAATTTGTGAGAAAATTGGGGGGGTAGGGGGGTGACAGTTTTCTCTATGTATAGTGTAGTTTCTTTTCTTTCTTTTTTTTTTTGGACTTGTCAGCCACAGTGACAACTGATGAGCCTTCTGAGAAATCTATTTAAATAAGTAGGCTTTAATTAATTAAAAAAAAAAAAAAAGGCAACAGGAAGTAGGTCTTGTGGTATGCCCTGTCATGTCATGTTTGCCATATACAGTAAGCTCTCTTTATTCAGAGTCCTGGTTCTACTACTGAATAAAGTAGAGAAAGTACAGCTGGAAAAGTCGCTCCGTTCATTCTGATTGAATATCGATTGCGTCACCGCTCTGCTGGATTATGGATTCAGGTTGCTAAAAGGTATTTAGGAAATTAACGCGGAGGAATGACAGACAGATGAAAGAAAATCAGAAAGTAACATAATCTGCGATATAATGCACCACACACCCTGCTTTTTAATTTCACGGAAGGTCAAAAGTGCGTTGACATTTTTAACCGACTTCTGAGGAACAGACCGCGCCAAGCCCTCATTAATCACAATATGCCACAGTGCGAGCGTTCACTCACTTTCTGACATGTTTTTTCAAACGCAAGGGCAAAGACGACTCTTTGCTTCTGCTTCCTTCAAAGCATCTCGCTGGGCCGAGGCTGATAGTATAACAAAGCGTAGCCATGGCAACGTAAACAGACTTTCTAAACATGTCAGTCATGCAAAGGTCATTCCAGATCACTGCATCAGAGCAGTTCTGCATTGTGCACGGTTCATGATGCAATGCGGTCTAACAAGGAAGCAATGTGGGTTCAAAGGCCAAAGCTGTATCCTTTTTAAATGCTGCTTTCAGAAGAAAAAAATAGAAATTAAAAAAAAAACGGTGTAAAAACAAAACACACTTTATTAGTTATTACGTCACTCTTTACTACAGCAGAATAGTGTAGTATTTGTGTAACACAAGCAATAATTCCTGTACTGAGAAAAGAGCTAAACAGCAGTTGGTGAATTTGCACAGTAAATGGCACAACAGTAGGAATAAAACAGAGAGAGAGAAAAATAAAATAAAATAAAAAAAAAAGACAGGATGGAGCGATACAGCCCGACATGAAGCACTGGGCTTGTTACCACCCTTATAACAGCACATCCCGTAGTGTTATATTCTTCTTATTACCATAGCCGTTTGCCCATGATTGCAGTTTATTTATAAAGGAATGGCACGCCGTACTTCTATCCATCCATCTGTTATCCATCCCGTGTATCTGTCAGGGTTGCTGGGAATCTGGAGCCAATCCCAGCGGACTTCAGGTGAGAGGCAGGGCACATCCTGTGCAGTGTGCCTGTTTATTTTTGCAGCGCTCACACCATGCTTTTTGACCTTGTGTAGATACAGTTAATGTTGTGGAACATCCGAAGGCAACTTACTTCCTGTTATCACTTGTTATTGCAGCTATAAATAGTTGTTCTCTCACTAGCCTCTCTGTTTTTTCATTTTCTGGAAGTTACTAAGACAAAATAAATCACCACTTGTCGTGTTTCCAAGAACGCACAAAAGCACGATATCCTCTGGCCTGAACACACAAGCTTACCGATTGGTACAAAGCGCTAACACTGGAGTCTCCGTCTTATAA
The DNA here is from genome assembly GCA_025674565.1 of Synodontis membranacea. Taxonomy (NCBI): domain Eukaryota; kingdom Metazoa; phylum Chordata; class Actinopteri; order Siluriformes; family Mochokidae; genus Synodontis; species Synodontis membranacea. The sequence goes on along the minus strand of JAOVYU010000042.1, from coordinate 4,958,188 downwards.
TTCCATTACATTAATTATTGTATGTTTTTGTTTGTTGATTAACACCGCCTTTCTTAATCCGTTTATTATTAATGGATACTTGGATTTGTTTGGTCAAATCTGCAGTTGTTACTGCGGAAACAATAACGTTTTAGATTGAGCTCTTTAATGTAAACTGGGAAAACTGGCAAAGCTGCTGACCAATCAGAATCAAGGATTGCAATGGTATAAGACAGACAAATCATATCACAATATTATAGGACATATCTATGCACAATCATCACGATCATACACACACACACACACTCACGCATGCACACGCATGCGTACACACACACACACACACACACACACACACACACACACATGTCCCCAAAAATATTTCATGTTGACAATGTGGGAAAATCTGCACATTTTTTGAACCATTTTTTAGAAGTATGGAATTTTAACAAGTAATTGCCTTTATATAATCAGGGTTTATATGAGTACAGAACACACCATCAACTAAATGGAGCTGTAAAAAGGATTGCGAGCACTGAGCGTTTGGGCTGGAGCTCTGGGCAGCTTCTTTCCCACACTGACACGTGAGTAGGAGTTGTTGAATATTTGGGGAAAGACGTGTGGAAACTTCATCACCAGTGGATAAAGAGACCGACGGGAATTTATATGACATAAAGTATGAGTAGGTGGAGCTTCGGGCGTGGAAGAACTTTGCCACCGCATGTGATAGAATTGATCAGAATATCAATATAAAAGTGGTCATCTCGCCCTTCCCAGAATCCAGCGTATTGTTTTTGTTTTGTAACGCGTGTGGCTGTTACTTACTCACTTTCTGCGCAGCAAAACCTCTGCACCTTCACTGTAAGTGATCCCTGCGACACCCATCTCAAGCCCTTTCTTTGTTCACATGTCAAATGTGGAAGCTTTGAACAAAATATATCACCTTTCCTTTCCTTCGCAGCTGCCTGTGAGACGGCCGAGGCCGGTTCGGGTCCGTTACCTACGGAATAACAACGGGACAATGGAACGGATCGGTCAAAAGAATTTCAATTATACAGATGCTTTGACAAAATAACTTCAATTTCACATTACAGCTTAAGCTCAATGGCCTAAGATATCACGGAATCGTTGTGGATGGTTGCAGGTTTATTTCGGACTACCGCTGCAATCCAAAATGCCAATGCTGCTTGGTGCAGAGGATTCTGGGAAGGGTGAACTGGCCCCATTAACTGGTTGTATTAATCAAAATACAAAAAATGCAAAGAGATTTTTAAATGAGACCAACCTGAGAGAACAAATTAATAAATATTTAATGGTGTATAAAAGCTGGGTAAAACATGTCAAAAGTGGGAAAACTAAAATCAGATCAACTTATATAAAGATGAGTAAAACGGAGAAAATGAGTAAAACAGAAACTGCCAAATTCCGACTTTTGAGTAAGAACTCTCTCTCTCTTAAAGGAAGAAGTATACGGATTTAAAGGTTCATTTACTAATAAGGAGAAAAGGGAACGCGAATTGTAGGATTTTGTCACGCTGTACTGCTTGCTGGTGAGAAAAGTAGCTAGTTACTGTAAAAGTTACATTATTCTGAAAATAGTTCAGCTAGATAAAATATATAGTTAAGCTGGTAGGATAACCTTCCCAACACTGGTCATTACGCATACACTACAGATTCACGAAAAAAAAAAAAAAAAAAAACTAACGATTAATGCAACCGATAAAGAAGTAGCAAAATATCTTTTAGATAATAACACAAGTCTGGTGGTCTAGGACTCCAGGCCCTGACCTGTATGGTCCATTAGTGAAAGCTAAAAGCCAGGCCTGAGACAGTACGAGTGTTTGCATGTATGTCTCATTTCCAACACTCGGAATTGTCCTTGACGTTTGAAAATAATTATCCTGCAAGCCTTTTTTTTTTGGATGAAAGGTTTGAGGACTGAGTGTGCTGCTAGGCAATAGAAATTTTATCTACGAGTCCGCACTAAGGAACAAATTCCATAGAGTTTCATAGAAATATGTGAAACTCATTTATTTGGATTTTCTGCTTCTGTGCATACAGTTTGTATCCCTTCATGTCTCTCCACATGCACCTCGCTCTCTCTCTCGCTCTCTCTCGCTCTCTCACTACAGTTTTACAGTGGCGTGTGGTTTTGGTGTCCATATCACTTTGTCCCAACCACAGTAATAGAATCTGCTTAGGGGAGTGGATTGAGACTGATCACATCATTAAGTCCCTTCGTTCAATGGCAACATAACAAACAAAGCTGTATCACGTAGCGGTGTTAGTTTCCGACTGGTCCACTTATACACACTCACCAACTTTGGTTTTAATGCCGTTGCTTTATCTTTCCATATGACAGCAATTTTTTTTTTTTTTTTGGTAGCCTGAGAAAACATTTTGAAATGCTGACATTTTTCACTATATGTAGTTTGTTTTGGATTATATAAGTTAAAACTGTCATCGCTGTCCACCGTCATCAGTGCAGTGTGTGTAAGTGCTCTACTCCGTTTCGATGATGAGACAGTGCCGAAGCATGGTCCTAAATCAGATACATATGCGATTCGTGGCAATGCGACAGGAAAGAGAATTCACGCAAGGATAGCATTTTTCAGAGGTGTGGACTTGAGTCACATGACTTGGACTCGAGTCAGACTCGAGTCACAATTTTGATGACTTTGGACTCGACTTGGGTCTTGAACGAAAAGACTTGAGACTTACTTGTGACTTGCAAAACAATGACTTGGTCCCACATCTGGATTTAGCATAGGTTCACATGACTTGGACTCGAGTCAGACTCGAGTCACAATTTTGATGACTTTGGACTCGACTCGGGACTTGCATGTCTTGACTTGGGACTTAACTCGAGACTTGAGCGAAAAGACTTGAGACTTGCTTATGACTCGCAAAGCAATGACTTGGTCCCACCTCTGGCATTTTTTTTTCTTTTTTGACAAGGTAGCACAAATCGTCAGAACACTGGCAATGTAGGAAAACAGCAATGTGGAACCAACCTCACCGTTAATTTGATACGTATCATATTTATATATACACATATATTAGGCAGCAGGCTGTTAGCAAATTCTTTTGGGTAGGGAACAAACCACCAAAACACAGATGAAACTCAAAGTGCTTTCTCCTTTCTCCTCGCCGGACTTTTGTCCCGCTGGCCTAGGGGTAACGTGTGGTTGATGGCGGCTGCTTTGCCTCTCTCCTCCAGCTTCGCCCAGGACAGGTAGCCTCCTCACCGTCACAACCGTACCCCAGGCAGAAACGGAAAAAAAAAACCCACCTGCACAACAGAGCAGACAGAGCATCTATTAAATAGGCAAATAAACAAGTCCTTGGGCATATAAGAAACTAACAATATTACTCACGTGCAGTCAGGAACGCCTCAGTTCAGCGTGCAGGTTTAAAATACAGCAGCCAGAGCACATTGTTCGTTGTTGTTAGTCTAGCCTAGCCTGCTCTTCTACTTTTATCGAAATACACAGTAACAACCATGTGAAAACCCTGATGCGTCCCGTGTGTCGGGGGAACCGCGCTCTCAGTGAAGCAGTTTTTGGCCCAGAAACACATCACAGTAATTGGCCAACCTCCCTACTCGCCTGATCTAGCACCATGCAAATTTTTTGTTCTTTTCCCTAAAATCAAGTTCTGCACTCATACTTCTGAGACAACTAACGGAAGAAAACCTGCTGCACTGCTCCGATCAGTGGAAGACCAGAATCCAGCGGTGTGGAGTATGCATAAGGGAGTGCATAAGGGGAATATAATGAAAGGGAAAGTAATTGAAATGAAAGTTTTCATCATTAAAATGTCATTTTTCCTTGGCCAGGGCCACATCTGACTGGCCTTCCCAGACTGCCGAACAGTTCTTACTGTAGATAATTAATGATACTCTTAAACCTAAACCACAACGTTACCTCAATAATCATAACTAGATATTTCAATTGAATTTCTAATTGAATTTTTGGAATAAAAAACGAAATTTATCACGTTAGTTATTATATGTTTTAGTATATTTGACGTTATGCTAGAATTATAACAACATTTAGTCCTTTTTGGTCCTGACACGCACACAAATACACACACTCATGCATCACAATGGGTGTTTGTACTTGGAAACACACCCATTGGCGGTGTTGTCCCGACTGAACTGTATCCATGCAAATATTTATGATGGGAAGACTAGAGATCAGCTAGGTAGAGTATAAGGTTGTTTAACCCTTTAGCATTCCAACCGCGATTAACTCAAGCAAATAACAGATAATTACAACTAATTTCACAAAGCTTCACAAAGTATCAGCATTCAGCACGGACATTTTACGAACACAGCCGTTTAAAGGAAGTGCCTAGGATCTTTTGCTTGCAAATCCAAAACAGCTCGCACGACTCCGTTTGGTTGAAAAGTTACTATGGTTACGGTTAGGTTTAAGGGCGAGGTTTTTGTTTGTGCCTTTTGTCATGACTAAGTTAAATCTTACCACAAATCGAACAAAATACCTTGTTCATATTTGTGCACATGCTTCCAGAGGTGTGACGTTGTTGTAACAACGAGGCATCGCTAGAACGGGGCGATGGGGTGTTGTCTGTCCCACGGGCTTGTCACAGACACACCATTACTTTTGGCAGTGTGATTCTGTTGAAAAAGAAAAGCTGTCCTTCAGTGCTTGAAACAATAACGTTGATAAAATCATTAACCGATCAATACGGTAAATTATGCATGAAATGCTGACGTTTTGCATTCGTATTGCTTTCCGTACCAGACATGGAGGTTGGAAAACGAGGCATTAATTGCAAAAAACATGCAGGAAAATGAGAAGCAGAAGAAGTGTTGTGAAATCCAGGGTTTGTTCAAAACTTTGGAGAACATTAACTAGTAGGAACGGGTCCAGCCCGGGTTCCCATCGCCTTCTTAATTTGAAGCCTGCGATAATTAAAAATATATTTCTGAATGACATCAGACAGCACTAGATCATATTTGGCCCACTTGAGGCTATTACAAAGTCTCGCACCCGTCTGTTTATTCATCCTGTCCAGACAAAATGGAGGTGGTAGGGTGGGCAACGTTGGAAATTGTAATGCCATTGCAGCAGACAGTGTGCAGAGAAAGAACGAGAGAACCAGGGAAAGGCCAGAACTCAGCTTAACCAGAACTTTATTGTTAACCCTTTACATTCTTAACTTATCTCTCTCTCTCTCTATTTTCTTGAATAATGAAACTAATAAGAAATGCACGTGGGTGTGTGAGTGAGGAAAAGAAATATGAACCTATACTTGGGTGTGGGTATTCGTATGCATGCAGTTCATATTTCTATATACATGAGCTGTCCAAATACAGACACACCTGCATGTGTATGGTGAAGTGGGTTCATGCATGTGTGTATGGACACACACACACACATACACTTCATGCAAAAACCTCACACATTCTTACTGACAGACACTATTGCTGTCTTCATGTTTAAATCTGATCATCAGCAATCACACAGTTATAAACACACATAAACACACTCCTGCCCCACCCTGTGACATTGTTTAACTCTCTCTCTCTCTCTCTCTCTCTCTCTCTCTCTCTCTCTCTCTCTCTCACACACACACTTTCTTTTTATTGCCCTCCCTCGATGTTAAACAGGATGTCTCTATGGATACAGGGATAAACAGATGATAACAAGCCCCCAGCCCTTTAAAGCTCAATTGAAAAAGTAAAAGGCACAAGACACACAGAGAGAGAGAGAGAGAGAGAGAGAGAGAGAGAGAGCAGGTGGTGCTGTAGACCGTAGCCCTGTATATAGAGGGGTTTTTTGTGCATGGGTGTGTAAGTTCATGTGTGTGTATATACGTGTGGAGTAGCCGTGCACAAAGGAGCAGGGTGCCACAGGTAAGAGCTTTATAACAGTCACTACTCAAACACATTCTGATACACACACACACCTACATGCACGAGGCTGCAGGATAATTTCACACACTCTGCTCATGGACTGATTCCTTGATTTATTTTTGCATGAACACTCACTCCCTGTAAGTACATCCTGTATTTATTTATTTATTTATTTATTTCTTACAGATCACAAGACTGAAGCAATGCACTTTTGTGTTTATTTTGTAGAATTCTGAATGAGATGATGATTTCTCATTTCTCATGCTATTAAACTGTAGTTCAACAATATTGAATCCGGTCATGTTTTTCTGTCCAGGCAGACTTTTCTACATTGCAGATGTAATAACTGTAACATCTTCAGATTCATTCACGTATTAAATATTCAAGACGGCTGTCGGTAGAAAAGTCAGTGCAAATTAATGCCTTATTGAAAAAGGGCTGCGTGCAGAAAACTGTCTATAAATACATCAGCAGACATCATGACAGAGTGCCCAAGAGCTGTCAAGTGCCGGAGATGATATCATGACCATAGGGTGAATGTAATGACAGATGAGGTGCGCTGAAGTGAATCAGGGTGTGATCTTATAGTCTGGGTGTGATATTAAGTGCGGTCATACCTTTGTTGCACAATGGTGCAGTTCCACCTCATTTCAGCATGAAAGGAACGGGTTTAAATGTGCATTATCTGACAGGTTAGACCTTTTTTTTGACCTGACAGGTCAAAAGCATCTTGTCACGCTACCAAATTCAGAACAGTTCACATGATTCAATTTGCACGAAAGCTTATAAAGGGCGAGGTTAGGCGTAGGGTTTGGGTTTGCATTCACGCTTGTGTATTTGATATGGCATTTTCGTGAGGTGCAGGATTCATGGAGTCTCGGTCTGCAAGAAATTTCGCAAGTATTTTAATGCAAATATTTTCCGGTATTGTGAATTTTTGTTTCATGCATAATGAAAAGAAAAAAATAAACTGCAATTACAAAGAGCGTTTGATTCTCCGTGACAGACATGGGAAATGTTTGGACAATGTGTTTTTATCACTTTATGGGGACCTAGGGGAAAAAAAACACACACACACGCACACACAAATATGATTACACATGTGTAATTTAAAATGGCTGAATAAAGCTCTCCTTAAGCTCAGTAACCAAATAGAAAAGCCAAATAAACCCCACATGAATCAGACCATGAATCAGGTTTTGAAAATTGCTATTTTGTGTAAAAATCTAAAAGAGCTTAGTGAGGTTAAGGGTAGGCTTAGCAGCAGCATTAGCTATGTCAATGGAAGGGAAGGTTCTCCCAAGGACAATCCAAAGTGTGTGTTTGTGTGGATAGGTGTTTCCCAGGTTTATATAAAGGTTTCCATGGACACTTCCTGAGAGTGAACAAGCAGTAGAGTCAGACTGATGGAATCTAGGGTGTGTGTGTGTATATGTGTGGCATGGGGTATATTTCACTATTCTGCCAAATGCAGTAAAACACAGATTAGTGGTCACTAATAGTGGTCACTTCTATATTTAGACACATCCCACTAGAGAGAGATCAAATGGACCCCGACCTGCACAAAGCGAATCTGCTATCCTCCTGCTGTGAATTAAGTAACGTGTTGGAACAGAATACGCACCCAGTAATTCAGAGCCGCTCGGAAAGTAAAGACCAGCCTTACAGTTTGCGTATCTACATCGATGCTTGTGTGAATGATTGTGTACGTGCCTGCATGCATGCGCTTTTCTGTGTTGGAGCTAAAAACAAACTACAAACGGTCATGGAGGCTGTGAGTTGAAGTCAGGCCAAGACCCCACATTGCCCCCCCCCCCCCCCTTCCCCATCAGCTCAGGGTAGAATCGTCCCGTTCCAAACTTCTGACATCCATCTGAAAAATTCCACAGTAACATACTCCGCTCAGGGATCTCGGGATTGTTGACACTCCTTACACACTTCTACTGCTTCCCACAATTAGGATTTACTTCTCTTGATTTGTAGACTGGATCTTGAGTAACATCCAGGACTTGAACTTCTTGAACAAATGAATTAACCTGAACAAGTGAATGCCTGGTTAAAAAAAAAAAAAAAAAAAAATTATATATATATATATATATATATGTAAGTAGTTTAAGTATGCATTTGCTCACAAATGGCAAAATGAGAGGAAGAAGATGAGCGATTATAGGATAAGACAAGCTGAAGCTTGTGCAAGAAAAATTGCAACGTTTGTGTGCGAGAAAATGATACACAATGATGAAAGAAAGAGATGGGTACTTAAGTGTGTTGCTTTTTTTTGGTAACCATTGAATGTTTTTTTTTTTGTAAATCAATACAATCCATACAGAAAAGATTCAGAAGAACAACTTTTGAATGCCAGAGCCAGGAACCATCTAGGAAAGCATTGAGGAACTTAGAGAAGTCTGGGATTTATCTGACCCGCTCGTTATCACGGTCCTCATCTCTACTCCATTCTTTGCTAACGTCCATCAACAGGCCTAAAGGGTTCTTCTGTTTAGCATCTGAGGAAAAGTTCCATGTAGAACCCTACATGCAGAAACCCAAAGGTTCAATGTAAAACACAGAATGTGTCATTGAAAGAGTTCTCCATGGACGGTCAGATAAGGAAGTAAGAACGCTTAACTTTTTAAAGAACCCCAGAGATCCTATATATATTTTTTTTTATGTGTGTTAGGAGCTCAAATAATTTAAAGAAGGTATATTACTCTAATAAGACATTTGTGTATTGGCAGAATTTTACACTTTGCCCTGATGTCAATAAAAACTCCACAAAATCCATTAGTTGGGAAATATACAAAGATGTTGAAAAATAAACAAAATGTCTAAGCATTTTCTTTGTCTAAATACTGTACAGTAAACCATATTACTTACATTAAAGAGGTCAGCTCACCCTTTCCAGAATCCGTTGTGCCAAGTAGCATCATCATTGAAGATAGCGATATTCCAAAATCATCCCACAACAGTTTGGAGACATCCTAGGCCATAGATCTTAAATTTTAAAATGAAAATGAAGATATTTTGTCAAAGAAGTGTCTATTTTTGAAATTCCTTTAAACAATCCATTCCATTTTTCTCTGTTTATTCCATTCTGTATGTTAAGGACCTGAGCTGGAAAGAAAACATTTTTTAGGTATATTTCTATATAACAGTAAATTTGTGGAGCTTTATCTGCACGGAGAGTCATCTGTCACATCTGCACATCTGTCGTGTGCTATTAAAACATTTGTGCTATTGGATTCTGGGAAGGGTGAGCCAACCCTTTGGGTTATCTGTCATTTGATTTGACCTTTTAGTAGACTTACAATTTTAAGCAAACTGTTGTACAAGTCACTCTTCTTTCTGATAGGCCTGGGATTTGAACGTCTTGTCACAAACTTCTTGGTGGCTTTCTTTCCTTTAGCATAGGCAGGATGGCAGAGAGCACAGATGTGGACGAGCTGCTAAGTGCCTTTAAGAAATTTGCTGTCCATGGAGACACTAAAGCCACGGGGAAGGAGATGAACGGCAAAAACTGGGCCAAACTCTGTAAGGACTGCAAAGTTATCGACGGCAAAACGGTCACGTCCACCGATGTAGATATTGTCTTCACTAAAGTCAAGTGAGTTGCTTCTGGAAAAGATCTAAATTTTGATATTATTCAATTTTGATTTGATTTTGCACAGTATGTACAACTAAGAAGATTCAAAATAATAAATAGGTAGAGTAGATTTATAAATGGTATATTCTGATTTGTACCCATGATATACAGTAGTATTTGCATTGAAAATGTAAATAATAGAAAATAAAGACATATTAAATAAGTATATCTCAAGTTAAAAGGATTAAATCCACAACCCTAAAGGTTCCTCTAGTAGTTCACTAGGGGAACCATTACGTGTTCTATGTAGACTCCAACAACAGCTGTGCACATGTTCAAGTGGAACTCTGGAGGAGGTTTAAAAAAACTAAAACCATTAACTCTCCAAGGAGTCCTTGATGAAATCATGTCTTGAATTCTAATCATTATAATTGAAAACAAACATCTCACCTGAAATCCTATATTTAGATTTTGCCCTAGGATTAGATTAGATTGATATATTGTGCATGGGATTCTAGGGCAAAGACATCTCGGGTGATCACTTATGAGGAGTTTCAGAAAGCTCTGGAAGACCTGGCATCGAAGAGGTTCAAAGGTCAAGGCAAGGAAGAAGCATTGCAGGCCATGCATAAGCTGATTGAGGGCAAGGAACCTACCAACGTTGGAGTAACGGTGAGGCAACTAATCTGATGCTTGAATGTATAAAATTCAGTAC
>JAOVYU010000042.1:4933906-4945394 GCA_025674565.1 Synodontis membranacea | reverse complement strand
TTTGAGGTGTACAAGTAGATAACTGGCTTGGGGCTTTCAAACAGAAACAGGAAACTGCATGATCCAGATTGGTTAAACCCATTTCTACCCATAGTAGCTGGTAGCTTATAAAACATGATCAATGGATTCATTTGACATTTAGGATGGTTAAATATAGAGGTTAATTCACTGACCTTCTAGCACACTTACTGTTATATATGGCATGTATGTAATTAGCTGCTCTGTGTTTAATCTAAAACCCTTAATGATTGTTTGGTTCAATTATAACCTTTTTAAGAAGCTATTAATCCCTTAACTAGCCAAAGAATTCCTAAAAGTATCATTAAAGAATGTAATGTACATAGACTACTGTGAAATTACAAACCATTATTCATTTTTCAACAGGGTTTGGATGTGATGCACATGTAAAATTCTGTTCGTTGGGTTTTGTTTGACCACAGAGACAGTTCTTCACTCTGCAGGAACTTCATGACTAGGACATTTTGGCTGACTACTGAGGTCTGAATTTTGATGAAAAACAGAGCAAAGGCACTAGTGAGGATGACCGTCCTTTTACCGCTATTAGTCACTATATGTTTACAGACAACAGTGCAAGATGTGTATATTAAAGTTACAGACAGTTTAATTATAATCTCATCATGTCTTTTCTGGTCTTCAAGTATAAAACTTGCAATCCTGTCTTCTAAAAACTGATGTATACTTTCATGAAAAGAAAAAACAAATTTTTTTTTTTTTTTTTTTTGTTTTTACTTAAATCATTTATCCTAGTTAGAATAAATTACAATACTGTCATTTACTGGTAAATATATTTCTGGATAAACAGTTTAACAACGTGCCATCTTTATATCATACTGAATATCATACATTTTCTTTAAAATTAGGTCCTAATAATGTTTTGTTGAAATCAAAAGTTAAGAGTTGTATAAAGAACATGAAGTTGTATAAAATGTGGTGGGAATTTCATTTTAGGAAATTTCCGTTTTTGTTTTTTTTTTTTTTTTTTTTGATATATTGTTCCGTACTTCAACAATTTCTCCTCCCCATACTGGGGGCTGATAAATAAATGAAAAATATAATGTTGTCATATTGCAATTTAGAAAAAAAAAAACACAATATATTAATTTAATTCCTGCATTGAAGCAAATATTGCACACAGTATACACAAGAGTTTTAAATGTCTACATTGTACAATTATAAACTTTATGCACATTTTGTTCCATTCCTGACCTACAGCATCACACAGTTTCTTCTCCATGGTGAACCACATAAACCTGCTTTAAGAACCATTTGTGATGTGTGTGTGGGGGGGGGGGGAGGGGGGGCTGAAAATGTCAAGCCTGGATTAAACACAGAAAGATCCTAATGTCCTGTCTTATCCTCACACACACACACACACACACACACACACACACACACAGCCTGGCCCAAGCTACTCATTTATGTGGACAGAGTGATGTGATGTGTCCACTGCCCCTCCACTGCTGTTTGAGAGGAACAGGATACCGATGTGGGTCCTTCCATCACCATGGCAGCAGAAACGTACACAAAATAACAGCTCGGCACCTGGCTCCGGCACTTCTCGCCTGCCTCGTGTGTTTGTAACTAAACACGCTGGTTCATGGCAACGTTTGTTTGGGACATCTCCTTGGAAGTCTCTAATCAAAACCATATCTCATGCAGGATCTGTTCAAATGTGGCCCCTTTTTTGCCTGAAGCCACGACTTGAATTCCTTGAACCTTTCCTTAGGCGAGCTCTGCTGCTGCATTCTCAGTTTATAATAAATTGCCTGATGAATTGCTTGTCAAACTTAGTTTGCAGTCTTGAAATAGGGTGAGGAAGTGCTGTATATTATGACATGAGGTCTGGAGTCATATTGAATGATAATATACAGGCAAGAAAAGCTCTAGCTTATAAATGGTGAACAGGACATACTGTATATCAAGCCTGCATATTATATCATGGGAGAACTGTGAGAAATGTATTAGACTGAAATAGTCATGCATTTTGTAAAGGCGTTGAATAGCTGATTGAATGATTCTAGACATAAGCTATTATTTTTCATATCCATTACACACATACTGCATTGATTTTATTTAAAAAAATAAAAGCCCTTTTGTTCAGATAACAACCAAAGTAATATTTATAAAAAGAAATATATATATGCTCACCCACACTTAAAACTATGTTTTTAATATGCATAATATAACTAGATTTTAAGTTTCATTTATTTGTTTGTTTGTTTGTTTGTTTGTTTGTTTGTTTTTTCAAGCTGCTGATTCAAGACCAGGGTTTGTTTCCTGGTCAAGGAAACTTCCAGTAAGGTTCCCCAGGATTAGACTCCTAATGCTGAAACAAGCCTACCTCAGGACATGAGCAAAAGACATAAAAATAAAGCCATGCTGGCTTGGGCGTTGCCCAGACTAACAAGGCGTTTTTCAGAAATGCTTAGATTAGCACTTATTCGTATAATTAAAAAAAAAAATAAATCCTGTCTGCCTGCTTTCTTACTTTATATTCCAACTGAGTGTCTAAACAGATGGTATTCTTAACCTGGGTCCTAGTGAACCTGTATCTGAATGTATTCCCTGATGGAGACTTCAAAGCACTTATGTAAGTCTGTCTGGATAAGAGAGTCTGCCAAATGCTGTAAATGTGAATGTAAGGTCCAATGAAAAGTCGGCTTTTGGAACAAGACACACCTGGACTTGGACTGAAAGCTTGATGGAAATGATGAACTTCTACTCTAACAGCAAGCCCAAGGAAAGAGGCTACCTGTACCAAATTTGGGAACTATGGATGATCAGAAGACCAACACTGTCCACATTTTCTAAGAAGCAGCTCTTGGCCCAATGCTCTAACATCAATAGAAGAAAGCTACTTTCACAGCTGGATCTTGAACGATTACAACTGCAGATTGTGAACACTTCATGGATGGAGATGATGAAACACAGACAAGTATATAAGAATTACATGACATTCCACCACCAGTCATGATAGCAGCATCCACTGAGCTGAGGATGAAGATTGAGTCCCAACTACACAAGCCAATCATTGAGTGCAACTCCCTTTGCCAACTGACAAAGTTAGTTAGACAAAGTTAAAGAAGAGTTATGACAAGATGTCCTTAAGTGAGGCACAAAGACTCACAGCTCTGGCAAAAAGACTGAAGAGATACACCAAGGATGCAGATGCCAAAAGAATAAACAGCCTGTTGTTAAAAGAAACATCTAGGGTGTATTCACAGCTGCAAGGCAATAACAGCAGGAAAAGATTATATCCACCCAGAGCTGAGATTGAGAAATACTGGAAGGACATATGGGAGAAAGAGGCATCACACAACACTAATACCAAGACCTAAGGGCAGACCACAGAAACCTCCTGGAACAAGACTCAGTCACCATCACCAAGGCAGATATCCACCAGTGAGACTCATGCATGAAGAACTGGACAGCACCTGGACATGACATGATACACACCTACTGGCTGAAGAAGCTAACAGTGCTTCATGACCGTCTGGTTCACCCAGACTGAATAACACAGGGTAGGACAATACTGATCATGAAAGATCCCCAGAAGGGCACACTGCCATCCGACTAGAGGCCAATATTCTGCCTCTCCACAACGTGGAAGTTCAGGTATCGTAGCAGATAAGCTACTGTGGGTAGGCACATGAGTCAATACCTGAGCAAAGCTCAGAACAGAATTGGAACCAATACCAGATGGACAAAACACCAGCTACTGGTCGATAGAGCAATCACCTAAGATTCTAAAACAAGGCAGACCAACCTGAGCACAGCCTGGATTGTCTACAAGAAGGCCTTCTATTCGAAGCTCCACCCATGAAAACTGTAATGCTTGGCACTATATAAGTCTAACAAGGCTCTGATTAGCTTCATCAAGAACTTAATGTGGATGTGGAAGACAATGATAGCAGGCAATTGCATGGCCATTGTGCAAGTCACCATAAAGTACAGTATATACCAAGTTGATGCACTGTCCCTGCTGCTGTAGGCCTAGGGTTAGGCTTGAGCCATCTCAGCCACACCATCACAAAGAGTGGATATGGATACAGGTTCAATAGCAGAGTAACCATCAGCCACCTTGTGTATGCAATATGCCAAGAGTGAGCGAGACATTGACTCACTGATCCACCTCACCAGAAACTACAGTGAGGACATTGGGATGTCATTTGGACTGGAGACACATGGTGGCCAAGGAAGGGAAGATGAGTGGGTCTGAGAGAGTGGAGTCACCAGTAGTCAAATTAGCAGGTATACAAGACAGCTACAACTACCTTGGTATCCAACCGCCCAATCAGGATGAGGTTACAAGGACATCAGCCACAGCCAAATATTTCTACAGGGTCAGACAGGTGCTCAGAAGCTAGCGCAGTGGTAGGAATAAGATCCAAGCCATCAACATGATGGCATCAATCCTCAGGATGCATGGAGGGTTCCACTCAAAGTTCAGCTCTTTGAGACTCTATGAACAATGGATGGAATGGGGTGAGGATTAGAGCTTGTCATAGCCATTTTCCAGAATGAAACAAGGAACATCCATGAATACATCTAGACTATTCAGGTCTCTCGATAATGTATTACATTTTACACCACACTATCTATCTATCTATCTATCTATCTATCTATCTATCTATCTATCTATCTATCTATCTATCTATCTATCTATCTGCATATACATGTAAATTTATTTATTAATTTATTAGTCCCTTTACATTTTGGTCATTGGTATAGGTGTTCTGGGAATAGTTAAGTCTTCTTTAGAACAAGATGATCGTTGGGTTTGAAATGGACTAAACTATTGTCTCGCTGTTTGGCTGATTATAAAGAAGTTTTACAAACTACATTGTTGACTTGAATTGTTTTTCCACACTCATGGAGACTGGGAAGACAATTATGCTACCCACTTCAGCAACACATAAGAGTTACACTTATGCTAGAGTTGACTGTAATTAGCAGATGCTTTTCAGTATCATCATAACAGATTATCATAATTTTAACAGACATGTTGTGATGAACTGGAAAAGACCTCTGGCCTGTGAGCTGTAATGGATAACTAGGGCTACTTTTAAATGTTGTTACATTATGCTGCTATGGCGATACTTGACCTTTAAAGTCTCCACGCCTTCAGCTGTAACATTGTTGGATCAAGTCTTTGTGTCTCTGTGGTTACAAAGAGAATCTTTTCTGCTGTCACTACTTTTAGTGAACTTTCTCAATTTATTTCCGGTGTTTTCAAAACAAAGAAATCAACTCCAATCTAAAACTGTAAAAAAAAAAAAAAAAAAAAAAAAAAGGTGAAAAGCTTGGACAAGAATGAATTCTGGGAAAGCAGAGAAAGAGAAAAAGAGCATGCAAAGTGATCAACAGGGTGATCTTATGAGGTGAGCACTATACACCAGATATGATAATTATACTTAACTATTAAAATATATTAATACAGTATTTGTAATTATTAATGATTGTATGCAAATAAATAATTGTATCTTATGCATTATTTTCTGCTGAACAGCAACACAGTGGTGTATGCAGATAAGGAGTTAAGGCAGTTTGGTGTTATGAAATCGCACTCCAACCTTGATGAATGTAAGTTCAAACAAATGAATAACTACAAATGAGAGCATATAACCAAGCAATAACACTGTCACTTTGAATCTTTCAGATGACGGATTATCTTCTGGTCCTTCTCACTCTGTTCTGCATTCCTCTTCAACTCCTCCTTTGGGATCAAAAGATCTCAGAGTGACTTTTCAACAGGACCATTCAAACAACTTTCCAAAGACAAGCACTTTCTGTAGGAAGTCACTTTCTGTAAAGCAAAAGGCATCTCCGTTATTATGGAGACGTGACCAGCAGTCAGTACTCAATCCTGCATGGGGCACACCAGAGTTCAGATCTTTATATTTGGAATCTGAGCCTACAGAAGGAACCAATAAACCGTGGGACATGACTTTTAGGGATGTTGTGTTGTCACAGGCCTCAATGAATCACCATTTGGCTGAAACAAACACAGAGTTGGAATCACATACTGAAAGACTGCTCCTCCTTACCAGGGGTACTAAAGTATTATTCTCGTTCTGCAGTCATTTTATAGAAACCCGTATAAATTATATCATAAAACGTCTTTTAAAAGTTTATAATGGCAATATGAAATGTTCCAAATGAAAGAATTTAAAGGAGAACTCTACCATCGTACTAATGTTTATAATGTTCAAACCAAAATTTATTTCATAACGAAATATACATTTTTAGTTTTGTAATTACGTTATACCTCCTGACGTCAGTGGGAATTAACCCTTGCTTCATGTCTACCTCGAGAAAACAATGCAGCAGTGCTTTAGTCCTTCTTTCACCTCCTCATTGCTCAAATGGCTTCAAATTTGATTTTAATATAGCTTACTAACTCTCCGAGCTTAGTCTCTGCTGCAACTGTGTCACATTCTGGAACTTTCCATCTAACGTTTGCCGTTCCTGCTACTTTTACACCAAATTTCTTGTTCATATGTTTGACAATAGAGGCTCTTACTCTTTTGTTTTCCAAAGATAACAGTGAAGCCACTGTCCATTCATTATCCATTATATTTCCTCTCGTGTTCTTTTAAATTCTCGCAGGAATAAGGAAAATACTGCACCGGCCAATAAATTAGCACCAGAATGGCGAAACACATCACAAATATTTCAATCTAAACATATTTAATGTGTTTTAGAGCGGAGTTGTCCTATAACCGGAGTAAATCTACCCATATTGTTATTCTGTAGACTTGTATGAAGTAACCCATCTTCCTGATGCTGCCATACAATTTTTCGAGATGAGACAAGAGGAAACATCACCATTGCATCGGCTAGGCATGAATTCCTTATTTCAAACAGGAGTCCCAGATGAGCAGGATACCCAGCAACCTCATAAACAACAGCTGAAAGCCAAGGAACAGGTTGGATATTTTTTAAATGTTATATCTTTTATATAAATTCTGAGTCTCCATGACTTCTCAGTGCCCCTAAACCACAAGATATTATAATAAAGTTAATTCATTCAATTCAATTTCTTTTATTTATATAGCACTTTTAATAATGGAAGCTGTCACAATGCCACATTACAGAAATCCAGATGTAGGCAGAGGTGATGATGGCAAGGAAAAACACCCTGTGATGACACAAGGAACCAGACTCAAGAGGGAACCCATTCTCTTCTTATGGAAATAATGTTGCGGCAAAATGAGTAATACTTTTTCAAGTGCTAACAGAAACTGGTCAAATGGTTTCCGTTTACGCATTTGCCCATCAGGAAATTAATGGCTTAAGTCCATTCATTCTTGTTTTGGATCGAGGATCTATTTGGTACAGATATTCTAAAGTAAAGCATAATTACACAACCAAATATGAAAAAGTCCAGTGTGCTCACTGATCACAGCACACCATAATTAAGGATGCATTTAGTCATTTAAAAATGCATATTCTGAATATTTCTGTACATCTGCTTTGTGACAATGTTCATAGTTAAAAGTCAAAATTGAATTGAATTGAATTGAATTGAATAATGGCACCTGGGACCTACTATAAAGAATCCTATTAGAAAGTCAAAAACCATTAAAAAACATTAAAAAAAAAACATCCTTTTAATGGAAAACACAAGATACTATCACCAACTATTACAAAAATGCTAAACATTAGTTACAAAAAAAAAGCAATTTTTTTTCCCCCTTGTTGACCTTTTTAACTGGCTGAGAACAAAACAACAACAACAACAACAACAACAACACCCCCAAAAAACCAAAAACACTTTATTTACCGATGATGTTCATTACAATATATGATACCTACTGTACATAAGTTCTCTCGGTGAAGTCTCTCTTAACTGATATCAACCTTCGTAAGCATTACAGTTGTGACAAAGACAAAAAACATCTATCAGTTTAAATGTAAAGCTGAAAGTCACATTTTTGTTGACATAAGCTTGTGTTATGTCACTTTTTGGAGCTGACTTTCTTTAAAGTGTAATAACAAGTGTATTTGTAGAAGAAGAAGCCTTTATTTGTCACATGTACGTTACTGCACAGTGAAATTCTTTTTCTGCATATCCCAGCATGATAGGAAGCTGGGGACCGAGCACAGGGTCAGCCATGATACAGCACCCCTGGAACAGAGAGGTTTAAGTGCCTTGGTCAAGAAACCAACAGTGGCAGCTTGTCCATGCTGGGGCTTGAACCCCCAACCTTCTGATCAGGTTAACCTTCTGGTCAACGTAAATTCTCAGAATTAATTCAGTAAGTGTCATAACAAGCTTATGCCAACATAAGTGCTATGTAAACACCATCAGAACTGATTGCAGTTTGGATGCAAGTAGGAATAAGCCCTTACAAAGGTTATTAGAAGAGCTTATATACAGCATGTGTCATACAGTTTCATCATCATTGCCCTTCGGTAAAGTGTTCCTGTATGTATTTAGGTGGTAGTTCTAGCAGCCCAGGGTAGCCCTTTGCCTGGTCCAGCTGTCCAGCCCTACAGCCCAGACGTGTGCGCCGTGTTGAGGTCTTTGCTGGACCTGGTAGACGAGCACTGGAATGGAAAATTCTCTCTCCACCTCAATCCCAACTTTATGGGTATGAATCCATTAATAAGTGAGCTTTAGGTGTTGTGCAGTTTTTTATTCAACCTTCAAAGGTTTTTTGTTTCCCCCAGTAACAGTGCTCTCCAAGATTATTACCATACACTATATGGCCAAATGTTTGTTCACACCAGATAATCATACTCATATGTGGTTCTTTTCCAAACTGTTGCCACAAAGTTAGAAGCGCACAATTGTATAGAATGCCTTTGTATTTTTACAATTTCCTCTCACTGGAACTAAGAAGCCCAAATCTGCTCCAGCATGATTCCCCTGTGTGCTAAGCATCCATGAAGACATTGTTTGCTGAGGCTGGAGTGGAAGAACTCGTGTCCTGCACAGAGACCTGACCTCAACCTCACTTAATACCTTTGGGATGAACTGGAATGCTGACTGCACTGCCTGACCTCTCTAATGCACTTGTAATCTGAAAGAACAAGGCCCCCCAGCCATGCCCTAGAATCTAGTGGAAAACCTTCCCAGAAGAGTGGAGCTTATTTTAACTGAAAAGACAGACTAAATCTGGAATGGGATGTTCAAAAAGCACATATGCATGTTATGGTCAGGTGTACACAAACTTTTGGCCATAGCATAGATGACATTTTACTGATGTTTTAAGAATAGTACAGTATGAAACATTCATGACATGATAAACATGTAGACCTTATCATGGCTTTGGTTTATAATGGAAACCTCCCATTTTCAAATAGGATGACAATAAGGGATACATGATCTAGAAGTTGCATTCTGGATTAAATTATTAAATTCTAAATATTTAGAATGTGTTCATATACCCCTGAATTCCCTGAAGTGGATAATGACACTTGCATTGCAGATTCTGATTGTACAAATTCTTTAAATTAAAAAAAAAAATAATAATAATAAAAGCCTCACATAAGCACTAAACAGCCCAATAAACCAAACAATTGGACACAGAAGAAGAATATAACAACTTTGAAACTCATGCTGTAATACCAACATGGAACACATGTTGGCTGAGAAAAAAAACAACAAAAATGTATTAAACTATACAATAAGTTATGTTTTTTAAGCAAAAAAAAAAAATAAATAAAAAATGCAAACAAACTTGTATGGCTGTTGTCACAGCGAAAGCCATCCTCCTTCTGTTACCTCTGACCAATTCTGTTCGTCCATCCCAACCTGAGGACAAGAACACAAGAGGACGTAAGGAGGAGCAGAAAGGAAAACAGAAGGGCAGAGAATGGTGGGATGTGGACAAATCAAGGCAGGTAAAGAGCAGATTGGGGAATGAACAGGGTGGAAATGAGGAGTGGAAAAGCCCCGGAGGACAGAGATCAGCGTTTGATATCTCCGAAGTAAGACAACTGAAGAGAGAGCTTGCCAAAACTCAACATGAACAGGTCTTTGTATTTATTTTCCCAAAAATTAATAATAATAATAATAATAATAATAATAATAATAATAATGACTGATTTACTGTGTTTCCAATGAAGCTTTAAATACTTCTGTGTTTAAGGAATCATTGAAGACAAGACTTATCTCGGCTTTAAAACAGAACTTTGTTTTGCGAGCAGAGATCATGAAGATCATCACAAGCTTGGAAAGTGGTGAGCATTTACAAAAGGTAGAATATGTGAACATATAGACCTACCATGAGCTTTATACTGCATGTGTATAACCCGTACGTGCATGTGTGTGTGTGTGTGTGTGTGTGTGTGTGTGTGTGTGTGGATTAAGACACCACACTGTTGGATTTGGGGGTACATCTGGACAGAGACACACAAGTCCTTCAACAGCAGCACAAACTCTTAAAGCAGCTGGAACAAACACTGCGTCTTCTACAGGACAGTCACAGGTAAAGTCATTCACCATTAATCTATACCAGCTTATAAATAGTAGTCATATTTAATCATTATCATTGTATAATGAAGTAAGATTAAGTCTGAATGAACATCCAGTAATATATGTTTTTTTTCCCCCCTAGATCCTTGGTGTCCCGTAAAGACTTGCTACAGAATTTGATCAAAAGAGCAAGCAACTGCAGTAAAACATTATAAATCAAATGAATCAATATGAACACTGCATATTTTATTGAATATGTATATCCAAGGCTGAGCTTTAAATGTATTTTTTGTTGCTGTAGTACGTCTTGTATGGCTAAATGCTATGTTTAAAGGTAAGGCTGAAATAGTAAAGATGCCATTGTTCTCCATTTCCTCTGTTTTTGTAAACATACAGTATTAGAGCAGATAGACTTTCGGTGTGAAACGATTAACCACATCTAGCCACCAGAAGTGTTTATGTAAGGTTTATGAAGCTTCCATGTAGAACCATAGAACAGAGCATGTCTTTTTGTTAAACTGATCTATAATAGACCTTAAATATTTGATCATTTCTATTATTGTGTAATTCCTGCATTAGCACAGAATATATGGACGACAAGACAATAGATATCATACATATGCATTCAGGTGGTAAAAGTCTTAATGTTAGACCACCAGCAGATGGTGCTGCTGATCAACAAAACCCTACCGTATAGGCCTGAGTCAAAGGGCACAGTTGTCTAAAGCTTGTAACAAGGAATATCTTGTTAAAGCTCTGATTAGAAAAGAAAAGAAAAGTCCCCTCGACACGGAATTCCTGCTCAGAAACTTGGGAGGGTCTCCTGAACCCCGAGTTCAACTTATGATGTCATGTCAACAGTAAATAAAAATCACTTAACTACTTTCAAAGAGCTTAAATAATATCTACTTTAGTTTAATACCTTAGTTGGATTAATCCTTAACATTGACCATTCGCTGTACATAAAAAATGGAAAATAAATATTGGTTAAACCCATGGTTTCAGCAGAAGTTTATTAATCGGAGAAAACTAATAATATAT
>JAOVYU010000042.1:4897127-4909953 GCA_025674565.1 Synodontis membranacea | reverse complement strand
AACCGTATTTAGAAGGTCGTAAACAGGTTTTCTATGCTCGAACTACGAAAATATTCGATATATAAATAAAGAATGCTTCTTCGCAGAAATTCACTTATCGCGGTACAGTCTGGAACGGATTAACCACGATAAACAAGGGTCGACTGTATATCAGTTGCATCTGCCACTGTGAGCTGTGTGGATGCCCAAGTATGAAAAACATGTCCTCTTTTAATTTACAAAGTTAAACATTATATTTCTTTGAAACGTTCAAAAGTCCGGTACAAAAACTCATAAGTTACAAAAATCATTTTATGTTTTCATCCAAAATCATCAATAAACTCAATGCCTTTTGACCATTATCTACAACCTGATGCTCTCAAGCCAGTGGGGAGTAAAAGCAAATAAATAAGGAAATAAATAATTTGTGTTTAGGCTGAAGGTCTTATTAAAAAAAAAAAAAAAAAATCTTCCAGACGCACATGTATTGATGTGTCTGAAGCTGATCTGAATTAGCTTAACATTACAGTTCTCAAAACAGCAGATTTATGAGGATGCAGTTTTATTCCTCTGTGCAGACTGATACAACTTCCTGTTGTTGATTCTTGCTCACGGTATTTAACCACAAATGGTTTAAGATGGTATTTCTGTTTCTAATGAAAAACAAATGAGCTGGTTTCAATCTTCCAAGTAAGCCAATTTACTACACTTTGGTACAGCCTTTGATTACTCACAGGAATGTTCCATGTCTGCTATTGCTTAATACTTGAGTGTGTGTTTGTGTTTCGGGACTTGTAAGGCTGTAGCTAGAGAATGAGTTCCCTTTGTGTGCATTCATTTAGAGCTGAAATTCTGTATATGAGCTATAAATGTATCTTGCTAATGTATCTCATGTTTTTTTTTTTTTCCTGTATTAAAAAATATTGATATTTTATATCTAAATTTATATTCAGATAATATTCTGGTATTCTGCCCCCGATTTGCCTTTCTGTGGCAAAATCTGGCAACGTGGTAAGTTATGAGTAGATAGTGATGACCTCACGACCTCCACCCCTTACAAGCAGCACTCTCTCAAGACCTTCTGTCAACACCTCCAGGAACTCCATATCTGAAAAGTTTGAGTTAGGGAAGAGACAGTGTGATAGTACTGTCCATAATACTCTTACAGTAACAGTTAATCTTTATACTGTTCAATGTGCTGTTAAATATGTTGTTAAATGCACACTACTGCCCCCGAACATTAAGCAAGGTTCATCAAGATCTGGTTTGCCAGGGCCGGAGAACTCGAGCCCTGACGTCAATCCCACGGAACACTTTTAGATAAACTGGAATGCTTGACATCAGTGCCTGACCTCACTAATGCCCTTGTGGCTGAATGAGCACAAATCCCCACAGCCATGCTCCAAAATCCAGTATAAAAGGTTCTCCCAGATGTGTGGTGATTATTATAACAACAAAGTGGGACTAAATCTGGAATGGCATGTTCAAAAACCACATGTGGATGTTATGGGCAGGCATCCATTACAGCCATTACAGTTTCGAAACAGCAACCAGAAAACTAGATAATTCATTGCTAAGCAACAGCTACATTACCAGCTATCAATATTCAGTTAGACCCTGACAGATATGCATGATTGCTCTTTATCATCTTTTTTTTATTATTATTATAGTGTCACTTCCTGAACTCTGTCTAATGTGAAATAAAAAAAAACCTCAAAGCTAGCTAATACTATTTCAGTTTTTTGGCTGTCCAGTTTAGTGAACAGCAACTAAGTGCCTGGTATGAAGATTTTTTTTTTTTTTTTTAGACAAATCCTCATTAAATAACCATTAAGGAAAAACTGTAGGTAGGTATCATGAGTTATCACTTATTTCTGTTTTTTCATTCATACCCACTATGAAGGATGTAAATGGCAAGCGTGGTAGCTAGCTAAAAAAGTTGATTTCTGCCTGGCTTGGGGTAATATGTTGTAACATGTTGTATATTTCTGATTGCTGTTATAGATAATATATAAAATTAAACTGTAACAGACATTGGAGAACTCCGTGCTTAGCATTCCCGGTCCCTATGTAAGCGACAAAAGTAATTTTCTTCCTGCTGCTTGATGAGACATTTTCACACTTGCAATTTTGTAACAATTCGCACAACTCAAATTGTATAATAGGTTATGGAAGTTAGGGTTAGGGATAATGACGGCATTAACGTTATCATTAAATTTAATCGATGTATAATTGTATGATATGCAACCATAACCATCCTTGATCATTCTAATATGTATGAATTTCTCACGAAATCAGATCTGGGGAAGTGGAACCCTTTTGGTCACTAATACAAGTTTTCAATCTCTGAGACACCACTGCTCTCAGACGCATTACACACCATTGAAAGTTGCCACGGCTTATTTTCTTTTTCCGAGCCGGGATATTGCTAACACCTTAAATGAAATTCATTTAAAGTTGTTAGAGCATTTAGTAAGTACTGTTGAGTCAGTGTTTTGCAATATGTTAAGGATACAGTTCTCATCACCATCGGGATTGCGCGGAGGCCCGGGCATGTTGAGCAGCACCAGTCTGGCATCATGGGACTTGTTCACAATGACTTCGTTGAGCTTCACTGCTGTGTGCATCCGTCTCACATTAGACTGGTCTCTGTTCCGAACATAAACGAATACCAAAGATAAAGCAAGAGACAAATCAGTGGCTGAGTAAAAGAAACTTTTCTGGTGCCAAACCACGTTACGTCTTATATAAATGCAGTTAAAATGCAATGCATTCTCTGTGAGCACAAAGCGATAAAAAGGTAAGGAGATTAGACAGCTAAACAGACAGTTAAAAAGCTACAATTGCCAATGCTCTCTCAAGTTAAGTGTACTCTTTCCTACAAGAGATTGAATTAGATTGTTAATTCAAATTAGGAACTACTCACGGTTTAAGACTAATGAGTTCTCTGAAGTTCTCTGGAGCATTGGTGCGGTTTCTTCTCTCTGTATCCAGCTTCTCTTTCGTCCACGTCATCTGGATCTTCTCAGGCACTATATCTAGACTTTCTTCTTCTTCATCTGAGTACATACTGCCCATTCGCATCAATGAGTGTCTGTCCTTCACTAGCTGGGCCTATTAGGAACAATCAGGACATCAATACCAAACCATTATTTTAGATTTTATTCATCAGTGTTATTCTGAGCTAAGAAATGTCTCTACACACGTTTATTTTAAGAGACAGCCATTTGTCTCATGATTGATTTTTCTACAGTGCTGTTGAATGATCGATTCTGATTGGTCGGATGGTGTTGATTACCTTTCTGTAACGGCAGCTCTGACAATAGTGCCAGGTTAAAGTAATGCACGCATTCTAATACTGTATGTTTGTAAGAACTTACACAGGGACTTGCATAGCAGATAAAAATACGTGTGATGATTGTCAATGACGACTTTATTTTGCATTTAAAACAGGAGTCTGCAGAGTCTTCAGTTCTTTTCTCAATAACCTAATAAGCTGCATTGTCTTTTTATTGACATCAAGAGTAAGGAAATGAGAGTGACTGGTGAGGACCTATCTGTTAACAGGAACTTGTAACAAGTTACAAGTGCAAATATAAACAGAAAAAAAATATATACTTTTTTTAGTAAATGAAAAAAAAAGAAAAACTCTAATTGTTGGCAAAGTGCCATGGTGCGAGAGGAGTAAAATACTTCAGAATGTGCTGATTCTTAAGGGTCAGCATGCATCCACTTCACATCAAGCTGTATCTCACCGCCCTATCGTTGATTATTTTCCAAAACAAAACAACAACATGCTTTCTTGGGGTTTTATGCATTATTTAGAGAAACCCCTGTGCAGTCACTATGCCATTATATAATGCATAGAGTAGGATGGCAGTATATTGAATAGATAATATGCACAAACCTCTCTGTTCCTCTCAGCTGTGGACAGTCTCATCTGCCTCAGCATCTGAGACCTCTGCTCCATCATTAGTGTCCTCTCATAGGTGTATGCAGAGATGTCACTATCATGCTGCCAACAGCAACAACACAACACGATTTTATTAATAGATAATAGTTCCAGGAACTTGTATGCTTTCATGTAAATAGGCCAAGCAAACATGGTATACAGCTCACACTATTTAAACTGTACGCCTTTTAAAAAGGTTTAGTTAATGAGTTATTTGAAGGTGTTTTATTTTACCATTTCCACCACTTCCACCTCTGCTTCTAATCTGAGCTGGTATAGGAAGGTTGCCAGATCCTTCTTCATCTGAATACTGTTATCATCCATCTGGGCCACGGTGAAAATACGCATCTTACACTTGCGCCATACCTAAGCAACAGAGATCACAAAGTGTATTTAATTTTCTTTAAGGCACAAATGATGCCCCCCCCCCAAAAAATAATTTTTGGTAATAGCAGATGAATATGATCCACATGTAGTATGATTAGTTTGGCAAAATGAAATCGAAAGTTCAAGTTCAAATATAAACTTGGAGAATTTGGCTTGAACTCTTGTTACCGAAGATCCAGCCCATTCATCAAAATGAGGAAAAAAAAAAGTCACGGAAACATGCAAATAACTTGGGAACAGTTTGAATATCACTTAGAATAGTGATAGCTGTCACATCATCCTTGCCCTGAACTCCATTTCCCTGCAGTCTTGGAAGCTGTTCGTATTCAAATAAGGCATTATAATTAGCTCACAGCAAGGTTAGAAAAGAGACCATATCTCAGACATTACAAAATGTATTGATTAGCAAAGTAAGCACACTTCTTCACAATGGCCTGGACCTCCTTGCTGAATTTGCCATCACTAGCTTCAAAACTGCAGGAGATACATGCCAAACCAGTTCTGAGGCAAAACAGGAGTTTGTCCTTTCAAGCCAAATTAATTACACTCAAAGCTTGTGTAAAATGTTTGTGCATTGTATTAAAAGACAAAATTTGAACCTTGTGCTGTTTGAGAAGGAAGGGTAGCAGCATGAGCATTCCTCCATCATGGACTATCCACCACACGTCAATGTGTCCATCAGTGAAGCGCTCATGGTTGCTGGGGTAGAAGGACACATTCTTTGGCACCATAAGTGCCAAGTGGGCGGCTGTGGTGCATCGTACTGTATCTTAAAAACAAAAAAAAAGAAAGCATTTAAAAAATTTTTGAAGAAAATGTAATTAATGATATGTTGGTATATTATATATAGGGCTACACACAATCTACATAAACCATGACAAATTATATAATCTGACCGGCATAGACCTACATGAACACCATCATTAGTGTGTTAAAATATTAGTTCATATGCTTTCCAGGATTTAAGGTTAGGTTAGGGTATATTATTATTACTTTAGGGTTATGTTATTTAACTTTAATAAAGTCAAGCCTACTAAAGGGGGAAAAAAAGGATAATGACACTGAAGGGCACTTACTAATGAAAGTTTTCCATGCGCGAGGATCCTCGCTTTGTCTCCAGCCATAAGGCCATCCCATAACTACTGTGTTGTGCTTCATCCCACCCAACCCACATGACTGAATAAGATGGGCAATTCCTTCGCGCACCTTAGAGGCCACCACCACCTGGCAGAATCCTTTTACTCTCTCAATTTCCATCATGTTCTTTATGGCCTGAAGCACACAACAATTTTACTGTGACCATGAAGCAACTAGGAAATAGAAATTCAGTGACTAATCCCATCAATACCTGTTCCGAGGCCTGAGCTTCCCCGTAGCTGTCCAGGAAGTTGCCCTGGATTACTGATCCCACAATTGTCAGGCCCTTTCCTGCCTTTAGTTGCGAAGCAAAGGTTAGCATTCTGGGATATTTGACATGCAAATCTTCATCCAGCTTCAGCAGGACAAGCACTTGTGGTCTATAAACATGGTTAGAACAAACATGTTAAGTCAATACAATGCTAGTTATACTCTAACCAGAAATACAGTATATGACTACAAGGGTACAAGGAAGATATGAAAATCTTTAGTTAATACACGCATGTAGTGGTTTGGAACTGAAACCCACAGTCAGAGGTGCAGGAAGTGGGGGTGTTGAATAAGGCAGCTGACAGCCCCTCCTGCTGTCAGGAGTGCTTGCAAATACAAATGAACTACTATTATTAAAACTACTACTACTACTTCTACTACTACTACTACTACTACTAATAATAATAATAATAATAAAATAATATGTGCAGTGGTTAGCACTGTGGCCTACTGGGGCTTTTCTGTATGGAGTTTGCATGTTCTCCTTGTACCTGCATACTCTAGGCACTCTGGTTTCCTTCCACAGCCCAAATACATGCAGATTAGGTCAACTGGCTACTCTAAATTGCCCATAGGTGTGAATGTGAGTGTTTTTGTTTGTCTCTGTTTTAGCCCTGAATTAATTGCCAACCTGCCCTGCCCAAAGTCAGCTGGGATTGGTTCTAGTTTCCCTGTAAACACTGACAAGTAAGTGTTATACTGTAGATGATATAATAGATGGATAGATGGATATTAAATCACACAGATTCCCCTTGACTGAGATGATAATGGAACAAACCTCCAGTTTTTGGTGTGAGGAGGTCCGACTTCCAAACGAAGCAGAGCATATCGGGCAGCACTGAGTGACAGGCCCCGGATCCCATCTCCCCATTCCTTTTCCGCTCTGACACAGGCACAGAAAAAGTGTGACAAAGTGTGACAGCATATACCTTGGTGCTTCTCAATTCGTCTCCATGAACTTCATTTAAAAGTTTTTGAACCACCACTCACCCTTGGTATTCAATGTATTTGTAGATCATACCAGCGATACACATGGCTACGATGGCATAATACCAGGATGAGATGAACATTAGAGCCAAACACATACTCATTCCTAGGAAAGACAGGGCCCTGAGAAATAGACAGACAGGGTAGTGGTGATATATGTGCATGTTCTATTTAAAGGCTAAAATGCTATTCAATACGGCATCGTTTAATACAGTATATAAACTTTCATTTTACCAACCCTAGTGTAGCTGGTAAAGCTACAAAACTCAAAAAAAGGTCATGATCAAAGACAATTCCACATTGCATGCACACTCACCAGTGGTAGTATTTAAACCGAGGCCTCCAGTTTGGGGTTCTCAGGAGAGTTTGTACAGCACAAGCCAAATTTACAAACAGGTAACACATCAAGAAAAACCTGTTGGGGGTGTTGAGGGGGGCAAATTATTAAAAACAAACAAAAAAAAGACAAGCATGTACAACAGCAAGATAAGTTTTGAGGATAGATAAAATTCCCATTAGTATGGATCTGAAGTTTTTTATGACCAGAATGCTACAGACAGGCCCACCTGATGCCTAAGGATAATCATTATATTTACATAATGCTGGAGTTTCTCTGCACACATATGCTTATTGACATAAATTATTGAGCAGCGTACTGGTTCAGTACCCCCCCTCCCCCCATGGTGGTAACATCAATTTAGGAGATTATGGAGACATGGAGAAAGGTCCTCTTTTGTGGGTTTGGCACAAAATGAAAAATTTGGTGGAAACCCAAAAGTACTCATGACCCTGAGAACAAAAATACCATGTGAATAATGGTGGTGGTAGAATTTATGTTGTGGGGATGATTTTCATCAACAGAGACAGGAAAACTGGTCAGGGTTGTGGGCAAGATGGATGTAGCCAAATACAGGACAATCCTTGAATTAAACTTGTTCCACTCTGCAAGAGATTAACCGTCTAACATGACCATGGCCCTAAGCATCCTGCCAAGTCAACTCTGAATTAGTTTGAATGACCCAGTCAAAGTCTGTGGCGGACTTGAAAATTGATGTTCACCAAAAGGCTTTATGCAATCTGATAGAGCTCTTTGCCAATTTTGCCAAGATTAGGGCAAAAAGATCAAGATTCAGATGCGCAAACCATTGTTTAGGATATTGTAATTGTACAGTGTTTATGATTACAGTACAGTGTTGCATGCATGTGGGTGTATGATTCTATGCAGCATGCGTTATGTCCTTACATAGAGAGAATGGGAGCCACCAAATCCAGTGATGCTATTAAAATGCCCAACTCGGCTATTAGTGCGGTGAGGAGCAGGGCCCATGTAGGCTCCCCATTGGCTTTACCGTGTCCAAATACCTAGATATTATGCACACATACGTACACACACACACACACACACACACACACACACACACTAGTAATTAGACAAAGTAGAGTAATTTACATACAGTAACATGCAAATCTAACTATTTTTCTTTATTACTTTCCAGAACAGCAGACCATCATAATTATTCAGATAGCCTCTAAAAATCCCAACTTACTGTTTGATTATTTTAAAGTACATTACTCGGAAACTATGAGTTACCCAGTAACTACAGTAAAACTAATAGGAATGGTATGTGGTTGCAAACGTCTGTTGTACACTAAATTGGACAGTTAACATCAAAAGATATGGTAACAGTACTTGCAATGCTAGGTAGGGAATAGAACATGCAGGTTTAATGTAGGCTTATGCCTGTGGATGTTTATCAGAAATATCTGAGGTCTTACTCTGAGGAAAGGTATGATGTTGTCTTTAGCGATGGCTTGCAGGAGACGGGGTGCACCAGTTAGCGACTGCAGCCCCGCTCCTACTGTAGAGAAGAACGAGCCAATCACAATGACCCATGGAGAGGGCCAGGAGAGAGTGCCAACTACCAGGTTTTTATTAACTGCATCTCCAAATCTGTACATTCATACATGAAATTTGCTTGTGAAGACATTCAAATGCATATGAACTCAAACACCCCCCCCCAACCCGGAATGCTGGATAGTTAATTGCAATTCATCTTCAGATGAGTACTTACTTGTCCCTGAGAACTACTCCTTCAATACAGGCCCCAAACAACACCACTGAAGTGAAATCTGACAATGATAATTCAGGAACAATCAGATTGCTCTCGGGTTGTTTTAGGGTGAGTGGAATGCATAAGATGTTTTGTCTGATTAGTCTTACATATTTTCTTTCATGACAAATGCTATGAGATTTAATTTGAGGTAAATTAAAAATAAATAGAAAAATTAACAGCAGGGAGGATACAGACAAGGGAGGTGGTGGTGATGGCTAATATTGTCCCTACTGGAATAGATTTCTGAGCATCCCTTAAATCTCCTGATCTGTTTGATCCAGCCATAATGCCTAAAAGAGTAAAATTAAGAAAGAGAAAGCATGATTTAACCAGGGCAACACTGGCAGGCTTGGCAATTAGTTAATAAAAATTCTTTCACCATTAAAACATAAAAAGGTATGCCAAAGTTCTTCAAAACAATAATATATTAGTTTTGTAATAGCAAAAATCCCAATGAAATATCATTTACAAAATCTGCATGAATAATAGCATTTCCATTAAAAAACAAAACAAAAAAAGGGGCCTAGTATAAAGCCCTGTGGTACACCATATAGAATATAGTCATTTGTTGGAAGTGGCTGTACCTGTGGCTGAGGGAAAAAATATTCCCACAAGGAGGGTGAAAGATGTGGCAATGTCTGCTGATACATAATATCTGAAGGACTCCATAGAACCATGGACATCTTCAGAGGACAGACTAGGTTTCTCCAGAATCTGCCCTTTGTCCATATAATCACCCCACATATTCTCTGCATCAAACACAACACTCACTAAAAAAATTTTACTTCATGGAAACACATTTAAAGATATTTGGCTAAACATCTATACACTTTTAATAGTAGACCTTCCTACCTCGGATAATTCCACTGGCCAGGCCAGGAATTCCCTGAATTTCAGTCATATTGTTCTTGGCAAAGTACTCGTCACAGTGAAAACTGCTGCCATTATCTGAAGTACAGAAGTTCCTCCACAGCTTACTGGGTACCGTCTCATTCCCTAAAGGTACCTTCTTTGCACATACATCAAAAAGATCACGCACCAGCGTCCTGTTTCCCAGCATACAAATCCTGAACAAGAACAAAAACATTTTTATTTTTGTCCTCAAAGGTCATAAAATCAAGTTCATCAGAGTTCACAATAAAGAACCACAAACAGGAAGCATAGCATTAAGTGTCCACGGCATTTGATCATTCACAAATGTTTAGGGAACAGCCACGAGTCACTACATTGCTAATTGTTCATCTTAAGCAGGAATCCAAATGGAATCCAGTTCACCCCATTTTTAAATTTTAAAACATTTCGGTACGGCTTGCTATGAATGAACTCATAAATATCCCTTCTTAAATCTAGCAATATCCTGTTTTTTGAGCGTTTGCGTTTGCTTGGACTCACGGGAACTCCGGCGGCTGGAAGATGGATTTCACTGCCCCAGCATAAATGGAAACAATGGAAATGATAACACAGGCGAGGAAGAGAGAGGCAAACTTGTTGACATATTTTACTCCTACAAACACCACGACAGCCATGAGACTGAGGCAGATGCTGCCATAAACCCTCATATTGTTCAGCATGACGCTGTTCTCCGCATGGACATCAGAGGCATGAAATATGGCTGCTTTTGGAACCAGATATTTCTGTGGATTTCAGAACAGAATTATTGAAAATCCTAACGTAGCACACTGTTTCTTGGTAAAAGGTATGAGAAAAGGTATGTGGTATGAATGTAACCCTGGACAGGTTCTGAGAATTTTTCCTAATGTAAAGAAGAATAACAAAATTTTGACTTGCAAGAAATATTTCTATGGCACCCAGGATGTACATGGCAGCAGCGAAGGTTGTTCCCAGATAGAAACAAAGCCCCACTGCACCCCCAAACTCAGGCCCCAGAGAGCGTGAAATCATGAAGTATGCTCCACCAGCTGGAAAACAGACCACACACATTCACACAAACAGCAGCGCCAATACGGACATAATAATAAAACACTTCCATACACTTACTTAAATAAACTATCTGTAGGATATCGCAATGCAAGTTAAGAGCTCAGTGTCTACATGAATAATATACAAATAATAAAAAGAAAAAAAGTGAATATTTTCTTGGCTGTTCATCCGATGAAAAAGCAATTCTTGTATAAAGTAGGTCACTTTTAGGCATTACCTGGGACAACACCGTTGGTAGCAATGGCGCTCATTGATATCGCTGTGAGCATGGTCTGTAAAAGAGTAGGAATGCAGAAATCATTATAGTTTCCAGATGTAGTTTTCAGACTCTCTGACACAGTTAATGGCTCATGGACCATAGACAGCAATCCTTTAAACAAGCTAGCATCTTTAACATTGATATAATATTGATCAAATACGAATGATGTCAGTTATTAATAATTTTAAAAAATAATAATAATTGTTAGCAACTTGTAGTATAAGAGGTATAAAACACTTCAAGACATGCCTGTATAATCTAATGTATAATAATCAACCACATCTTGTTTCATTCCCTATTTTGTCATAAAAGTATATATACAAGCTGTTACAATCTGTGTGTGTGTACAGTAAGTAACAACTCACACAAGAACAGCATATAAAGACGATGAGGAAAGACTGCACGACTCCGGCTGTACCGACGATCCAGGTGAGACGTAAGAAAAGTATAACGCCGAATATATTCTGCAGACACGGCAGGTAAACTCCCATCAGTGTGCCCATATTTGGAGACTGTGAAAATGAGGGAAAAAGAAAACAAAAGCAAAGAGGGTGAAAATTTTTACCAGTCAAAGAAAATAAGACTAAAATTTCTTTGCTCATTTAATCAAATCACTAGATTGCCACTGATGCCAAGTCCAACTTCACAAAAATATTAACCTAATTAAATTTAATGCCAGGAAATTTTTTTTTAAGCAGATCATTTTTATTATATTAGTTTTATTATATTTTATCCTATTAGTTCCACTGTAGTGACTAAAAAACTCATAGTAGTCAATAATTTCTTTGGGTGACATTCTTCATGAGATTTTCAAATTGGTAGCAGCTTAGATTTTTCAAAAAATCTATATTTTGTTGTTCTATAAGGTCATGCGTAGCTGTGTGTTTTGAACCTTTGGCATTCTCCTCTTCGAAGCATCAGCACTTTCTGCCTCTTCATGCTCCTTTGCCCCTTGAGTAACGTTCGTATAGTTGACCAGGCGGCTGAGGAGGGAAGAGACCTTGGGCCGGATGTCCAGTTCCTCCTGTAGTTAGGAAATATTTATGAGAAAAACGACAGATACAGATACAAAATTCTGTTCTATTTTTTTTCTGCTACCATGTTATATCCATACTGGGATAAATATTCAGCTTTAGTACTTATAGAGTATATGAATTATTGTTATGGACTTGGACCTTGGTTCTAATTAGGTCAAAAAGGAAAACAATAACCTCAAACAATGCCAGGTTTTTGTCATAATAGTCATTCCTCTTTGCTGCTGAATCTGTGTTGTTGAGGAAGGGAACGTCTTCTTTGTGATTGCCATGCCCTAGAAGAAGAAGGGGAGGAAAGAAGGAAGGAAAACACAAAGGAAAAAGAAAATATCAGTATATGCTGTATCAGTGCATACATTTTATTTATAACACAGTTCCTAGTAATAAAAAGCAACAAACCTCAGATATATAGCATAAAACAACAAATATTAGCTTTCGTTTCAAGCATAAATGATGCACTCCCTCATAAGAAAATTCAGGTAATGGATTCAAATCATCATCATTTTTGACATGTTTATCTAATTTGTATTGACAGAAAGCACATAAATCATGTTTCCCTGCAACCCTCACAGATAAGCAGTATAGATACAGTAAAGGGTGGGCGGGTAGATGGATATAAACACTGAAATGCAGCTAAAAGATTAAGACGCACGTACACACACACACACACACACACACACACACACACACTTCACTTCAGGCCACTGGTTTCATGTCAATTTGATTATTTTCACTGTAAGCTCGGTCATATTTTTTATTAACTTTT
>JAOVYU010000042.1:4871213-4882866 GCA_025674565.1 Synodontis membranacea | reverse complement strand
GAGAACCATGGCTATATCGAACAGCCTTCTCTAAAAACAAACAAACAAACAAACAAACAAACAAACAAACAAACAAATTAAGTTATAGTTCTAATCCTACCAGATGGCTTCAGCAAAGGTTCTACTAGTACAGGAAAATGTCAAAATTTTTAGATGAATGATCCTCCTAAAGCACAAGGGGGCAGTATCTGCTCATGTCTTAGTGTTTCCTAGCCTAACAGGATTACATAATGAAAAACAACAAATCCAAGTTTTATGGCATGTCCAGAGTGAGTTTATTTCCAAGGAGATGTATTTACATATTTTCTGAAGTAGAAACGCTTAGTGAAGTCTTCAGTCTTACTTTGAAGAATTTTGTTGTTCAGACATTCAGGGAAAGATCCACTGGAAGATCATCTAGGTGGCAGTGCAGAGAAAACTCTTGACGCACGTCTTTCTTGCATCTTGAGGAGCGGCAGGTCGATCAGTGGTAGTGACTCAGAGGGAACGTCCTGCAGAGTGTTTTACATGCACTGTGTTTGACATTACAGTTTTATCTGCTAGAGATTGCTACATGTATGCAGTCCTGTTTTCTGCAACAACAACAAAAAAGAGTGACATTTGTCCACTTGTTTGTCTGTCTGATAAAAATGTGTTTTCTTGGACAGAGACAGACTGTAAGGATTGTGAGCAAAATCTATATGCAAAAGCACAGTGATCATCAGATTACCCGACAACAAACAAAGTGTTTGCATGTATTCATATTTCCTGAGAAGACTTGGGAAAACCATTCACATGGTGAATTTTTTACATCTTATTCACATGCAAAGAAATGCTGTAAAGCAAAGATGCCTCCAGAAATAATGAAATTGTGTTTCTACATGAAAAATATACAGCAGTAAACAGTAATATACAAAAAAATAAGTCAATATCAGGGTTATTTAAATAGTCAATATTAAAACTAACAAACCAACAAAAAATTTGCAGTCCCATGTACAATTTGTGCAGTTTTATAAGGAAATGAGCTGGTTTTACTGAGCATCTTGGAAAATCTGTGACAATTCTTCTGAGATCTTTCATCTTCATTACACTTAATTTTTTTAAATTTTTATTTTATTGCATCAAAACCCAGCAGCCTTCACTATGCTTTATTTATTTATTTATTTTTGACATGTGCTCTGTTACTCCGTATGTTGCTTTTTTCAGCTATAGATTTTCCCCCTGTAGCATTTAATTGTAAAGTAATGTTAATTGAAATATAAGTATAAAAAAAATAAGTAAAAAAACAAAAAAAAAAGAGTGAGTGAAAGTGTGTTTTCCTTGCATGTACCCCAACCACAAATAAAGCTATAGTCTGGCCCCCACAAAGAATTCAAAAAGGTACGGGTGCCCTTTGCATATTATTGGAGGAGTGACTTACATGCATCAGAGCATCTGTAATGGGTTGATAGGTGTTACTATACTGTAAGTTGAACTAGAAACTAAGACGGGTTTGTTTAATTCTGTGACATACTGCTGAACAGTGGTCATGCTTTCCTCTCTTACAAGTGTGCGTATGTGCTTGTATAGCACGTTTGGCAAATCACTTTAACAAGATAGAAGAGAAAGCCAGGGATTGCAAAAAGAATTAAGAAAAAAAAATGCCACATGTTGGTCATTATAAATGCTGCCTTTTTTTTAATAATGTAATTCACATTTTACTATTATTGGAATATTTGAAATAATTGAAAATGAAACCAAGTTAAACATGCAGCAAATTTAAGATGTCTTTCTCAGTTTCTAGAAATAAAAGTGCTTCTTGACCTCTAACCTAAAATTTTAATTAGTGGTTAATTCATACATTTTAAATCATTTAAAAAGTCCCAAAGCCTTACCTGAACTGCATGATCCCTCTTTGGTCAATCATGTTTTTGACTCAGTCTTTGTGAACCAGTGAAGCTTGGATCAATCCAATTACTGAAGGTCATTCCTCTTGAGAAGTTTGAGCAGAAACAATAGCAGTCTTGTACTGAGACAACCATGAAGAAGAGGCTTAGTGGTTTTCTAAAATGATAATGAGTGTTAGGGAAACATCCATATAATTGAGGACCCCTGTCTTTTGATCAAAGTACAGTATACATAAACATATGTAAGTAAATAAATAAAGTACACAGGCAGATGCTATTGTTAACTCCGTAGTGGCTTACTGTGTGTAGGACCGAAGCACTATTTGATGCTTTGTACACTTTGTTACACTTTCTGTAACCAGTTGAACGTCTATTACTAAATAGTTCACTTTAATTTTTGATGCCCTACAATAGACACTGTAAATCAGGGTGTATTATTACTCCGTGGGTATTATTCACCCCAAGTATAGTCTGGATTTATCAGAACCCTGATCAGGATTAAGTGGTTAATGATGAAAGAATCAAAAAAGCTGGTCTTGAAGACACACTGATTCACTGTGGTTCCTCTAGTGGACCTGGTTAAACACACCTGCAACTTACATATACAGTAGGTGAATAAAACAGACTTTAAAAAGATTTAAGAAATAAGTCTAGAAAAAAACCCTGAATCTTTAGAAACCATGAGTGAATAATGCACCATACTTTGAAACAAAATTATAATTTCTTTCCTATATATTCACAAATTGTGATTTTTAAATAAATGATCCACCCTGTCAGACTGCACCTTTAATTAAAACACTAATGCTTCAATTAAAATAGAGACTTTGTCAGCCAATATATAAGGGTTGGATAATTTACTTTGTTCAGCACATCATTAGATTTTTGATTCATTTTAAAGTGTGGTAAGATCATTTGCAGTTAATCTGATAGTAGAAGCAAAGGTGTCAGTAGTAATAACTACTGTAGTTATGCATTTCCTGAAGGAAGTACTACTGTTTGCAAAGCAAGAAAGAGAGAAAAATTCAAAGCAGAAAGATAGAGAGAGAGATGTTATGGGATCCGGAACACAAGGGGACACATAAGGGGGGAGCCCCAATCCACCGGTCTAAGACACCGGAAATGGATGGAACCCAAAATGTGGGGACGAAAAGGAGTTGATCGTCTGATCTTCTTAAGAAGGGAGGCTTGAAGGCTCGTACCGGCAATCCTCAGCACTCTGAGTGTGTTAACGGACTGCGCCATGGCAACAGTAAAAATGACTGTCAAAAAATAACAACCACTCGGAGTGTTGACCCAGCTGGAGGATAACGGGTGCAGTCTGAGCGTGAATGGGCCCCGTTTCCAGCAATTTGCCATCAAGTGCCAAGGTGGGAATGGGGTGAGGGAGAAGCTCGGTTGGCAGGCCTAACTTGGTAGCCAGGGCCTGATCAAGGAAGTTCCCGGCAGCCCCAGAGTCAAAAAGGCCCTAACTTTGGCTACGTGATGTTTTGAACTTCTATGTACAGGGCCATGGGTGCCTGCTCATGTCTCCCTAGGGCGTTGGCCTGGCCTGAAACAACCTCATTGAGACGTCCTATATCCAGGGGGAGCCTGATTCCACCAGTCCAAGACACTGGAAATGGGTGGAACCCAAAATGCAAGGACAAAAATGAGGAGTTGATCGTGTTAAAAAGGGAGGCGACGGTACGTTGTATTGTTTGTGCAAGTGTGAGGATGGCAGTGCTTCGTGCCTAACAATAACGGAGAAGTGGCACACTTTTTAAAAGGAATGTTTCGTACCTTTTACAAATTATATAATCCCTCTTTTTCTTTCAAACCCAAATAATCTCATGTGATTTTAAACCAAACGTTTTCTCTTAAATCAAGCTTTCTCTTTTCTCTTTTTCCCTCAATGGATCTGTCCCTACTTCTCCTTCCAAAATAATCCTTTAAACATTATACCCACCATCAGCATAGTGTAGCACATTTAATGTCCACATACTGAGCTGCGTTTGCCACGGGCTTTTGAAGCCTTGGCCGCGGCTTCGCCGGAGCGGTGTCTTGTAATGCCACTGTGGCTTGCGACGTTACAGAGAGAGACGCGATAAAAATTTAAATAAATGGGGAAGATTAGAGATCAGCATATAAAGAAAAATAGATGGATATATGGTCAATGGATTTCAAATTCAAATGGAAAACAAACTGTTAATAAACTATAGTTATATGAGGCGCAATATCTGTATATGCAGTATTGTTTTCTTTTTAACTCTGATTTAACCCTCAAGATTTTACTCTGCCTCTATGTGTTTCCATTTAGGGTTGACCCAATTAACACAAAATTAAACATTTGCTTATATCATGGAATACAGTTAGACTAGTACATCAAATAACATATCCTTTATCTATGCTGCTTATCCATTAAGAGTCACTGGGAAGATGGAGCCAGTCACTGCTGACTTCGAGCAAGAGGCGGAGTACACCCTGGGCAGGTTACCAATCTATCACAAGGTTAACACAGAGACAAACAACCATTTACACTCACATTCACACCTATGGTCAATTTAGAGTAGTAGACAGAAGAGTAGCCAATTAATCTGCATGTCTTTGGGCTGTGTGGAAGGAAACCCACGTAGGCACTGGGAGAAGTCGGCACAGTAAGGTCCCAACCGGCCGACAGGTTCAAACCCAGGACATTGCTGTGGGGTGACCGTGCTATCCACTGCACCACTGTGTACGCCCCATCTGATAACAGTTTTATAATAATAATAATAATTTTCAGATCGTAAAATATATCAAATCGAAGACATTGCACATTGCACATTTTTGGAACATGATCTAATTATGTCAGAATAACAGCACACATTATAAATAACCAGATTTGGAGAGATTACACACTGACAATAACTCAATGTTTTTTTCTAAAGCCATTAATACTAGCCACATTACATCCACTACAGAAAGGGCTAGACCACAATTTTTTCATCACCTATCATCAGGAATTAATTGCCCCCCCCCCCCCCCCAAAAAAACTAAAACAAACAAACAAAAAAAGCCTTGGGTTAAGTATTTGAAAAGAATTTAGACCATGTGAACATAAACTATGACTTTGATGCTTTGTTCCCAGATATTTAGTTGTTGTGATTTTTCCATAGAAATTAAAAAGCACATGAAAGCTGGAATGCTGTGATTTATTAAAGGCTATTATTCACCAACACTATCCTTCTTAAATTCAACTACATGCTAGCAATTCTCTCTTTGCAGGTGTTTCCACTACAGGACATAAATCACTGAAAGAAAGTGATTATTAATCTTTGAGTCTTACACAGACCCTTTCTCTCCATTGGATTAGTTGCTGTTTTGAGGGTAGCACTTGGTGAATTGCACCAAGCTACACCATTTTTAAGTTGTTCTATAATATATAATAGTACAAGGCCTTTTTTATAATGTTGTAAAATAAATGCTTTAAATTCCTTAAACTAATTTTGTTCCAGGTGCACTATAACACTCACAAAGGAAATTTATATGGAAAAAGACTGAGAGAGGTTATGGGTATTTCGAGATTTATAGGGGTGGGGAACCTGATCCATTGGAGGGTTGGTGTTGGTGCAGAATTTTTTGGGATGACTTCCAGTGAATAATAAAGTTGCTCAGAGAAATGGGAGAAATCTTTATTAATTGATGATAAAAAGGTCATCTCAAAAACTTGCACTCATTCTGACCCTCCATGGATCTGGTTTTCTTTTTAATAAATGTTTCATCCTAATCACTAACATGATCACCGGGATTAATTACATTTTCCTGATGATGTTGTAGATGGATTGAAATTAGAGCAAACGTGTAACAATTATTATTGCTGTTTTTGGTTGTTGGAACTGTATTTCTGCCTTCTGTGACCCAAAATCCTAAATGTTATTGTACATAGACAAACCTTCAGGCATATGGCATGCAAGGGGAAAAAAAAAAATCCTCAATCCTCCACACTACGCACAGCCACACATTATCTCTGAGTTTGTTATTACCATCTTGGGCTCTAAATCCCAGCCTACCTCTGTTTGTTTGTAATGTTGGCCATATAATCACAGATGTGGATGAACTTTCTACACATAGGAAATGGAAAAATACACTCACTGGAGCCACCACAACATGTGCTTTATAATTACGCAATGAAATGCAATCCTGAACAGAACATCTGATAACTCGGTGCATGCCTGTTTAAATAAATCCTCTTAGAAAATATTCTTTAATGTACACAAGCATCTCGATTAATTGTTATTCTCTCATTCTGTGCGTGGTAAAGAGATGAGACCAAATGACCTCCTCCAGTTCTTTCAAACAGTGATGCAAAGACGTCAAATGAGGTGCTGTTTGAGTTCGCAAGCCATCTGTAAGTGCAGGAATTTGTATCTATTGAGTCAGGATCAAGTTACCTTCGAAAGCATCAAACTCTGGGTCAGGGTTTGGGTCTTAGACGGACAGAACCTGAGGAGTTATAATCTGGGCTAGGATGGTATAAATAAATAAATAAATAAATAAACAAATAAATAAGGGCTAGGATGGTATAATGTGAGTCTGGTAAGATCGGTTTGCACTGATTCTGGATCTGGTTCTGGTGTTTTTCTGGTCTATATCTTGGGTTTGGGCCTAGACTGGAATGTATAGGTCAGGTCTGATTCTAGTTTGGGTTTTGGTCAAGCCAAGACCTTGATGGGTGAAGTGTGTTGTGGGTTTGGGATCTGAGAGTCTGGGTCTGGTCTTGGGTTAAGTCTTAATGGGTCTATTAGAGGTTGCGGCCTTGAAAGCTGTCGTGTGGGTTTGGGCTTTGGGAAACCCGAATAGAGAACATGAGTTTAACATATAGAACACGTCCACAGCAGCAACACTGTTACAGTCACTGTACTTTACTCCTTAATGTTTACCAGTCAATCAACATTCCTGTCCTCACCTATAGTCATGAGCTGATGGTAGTTAAGATAGAAAGGATAAAGAAGCAACTCCAGGCAGTTGAAATTATGTTCCTGGGCAGGGTTTCTCGGATGCTTCCCATGATAGGGTGAGGAAATAAACAATTCAGGAGAACCTCAGAGTAGAGAATCTGCTTCTCCAAATTGAGAGGAGCCAGTTGAGGCACCTTGCAGATATACCTCCTAGCTGACTCTCACTAGCTATATGCGGCATGACCCACTGAACATATAGGATTACCCTACTGAGATTATATCCCACAGTTATCTTGGGAACATCTGGGGATCCCCAGGAGGATCTTGAAACTGTGGCTGGGGATAGAGCTGTCTGGACTGACCTTTGGCTGTAGCTCATAACAGCCATATGGTGGATGGTAAATCATACATCTCAAGAAAATGCCACATTTTAATTGAAAGTGTTTACATGTTCAGTTACTGATTGTTGTTTTTTGGATGAAGTCTTCAAATTTATTATGTGCGTGTTTTCTGATATGGTCTGCTAGTGTGGATCTTACCATAGTACACTAACCATGGTCAGATTTTGTGCCAGGGATAATATATGCAATAACATGCTGTGACTTCATCAGTGATGGGATAGAATTTGTTGATGTTGGAGAAACACAAAGAATTATTTCAACATTCGTGACCCAACAACCTTCTGCTTATCTATAATCCCAACATGTTTTCTTTAACGAGATGGCACATATCAACTGTGGGGGCAAAAGCTAAAAAAAATTTTGGTTATTCAAAGTTAAAGCTGTTTTTTTTTTTCTGACACCATTTTTAACAAAATACTGCAACTGAAAAGACCTCCTTTGGTCTACCTCCTGTTAAACCTCAGACAGGTTTTTTTGGAAGCTGTTTTGATACTTTCCGATTGATATGAATGCCACAGTTGCATTGGCTTCTCTGTGAACCCTGACACATATCAACACGCCCTCAGAGCAGACAAAACAAGACATAAAAGTGCAAACACACAACATCTGCACAGGAAACAGGCACAGGAGCGGAATAAGCAAGACCCAACAGAAAAATGTGTACATGTTTTCCAGGACGCACTCAAGCCATGGGTGGGTGAAGTTCACCTCTTACACTCAACTTTCCATCAAAAAGCTATTTTTCCTTCTGTCTTCATTTGTAAGATCCATTACCATGACTAGACGTGAGGGTATAGAATTCACCCTGGATGGGAGGCGAACATAATACAGCATGGACTTTCTCTGTCCATATAAATTTCTCATCATTTGATTACATTTTATCACCTTTGCATCTGCTAGCTGTGGACTAAAACAAAGTAAAAATGTTGAGTGCAGAATGGGGCAGACTTTTTTAAAAAGACCTCAACATCAGTTGTATAATGAACTAAAGAGTAGAAAAGTACAGTACTAGTTAAATGTTTGGACATACCTTCTATTTTAGTGTTTTTTCTTTACTTTTATTACTTAAGACACTTCATGTCAATGCAATGATGGTCTTGAGTGGTTGTCAAATAGGGCTATTTACTGTATTTTTATTATGTACCATTTACTGTTTGATCTCAAACACATTAAGAACAAAGAAGAACACATTAAGAAGAAATTCCACAAATTAACTTTTGACAAGGCACACCTGTTAATTGAAAATAATTACAAAGTGACGACCTCATGAAGCTGGTTTAGATGGTGCTAAAAGTGTGCAAAGCTGTCATCAAGGTAAACACTGACTACTTAGGAGAGTCATCATGGACATGAATGTCATGGCAATATTGGGCTTTTTTTTTTATCATTTACTAGCTGAATACCCAGTGGCTCCGCTCACTGAGTGCAAGTGAAAAAAAAAATAAAATGCAGTGTTTATAAATATAGAATGGAATTAGATTAAAGTAGACGTAAGTGCTAGTGATGCTGTTTCCGGTCATATGTCAAGCGCAAAAAGAATCTGGTCATACGTAATTTCTGTTTCAAACGTGAAAATAATTTTATATATATATATATATATATATAATTTGTTTGTTTTTTTTAATAGTTGTTTTTCTGGGGAAGAATGGCATACACTATTTGGACAAAAGAATTGGGATGCCTGAACAATGCCCCAACAGGGACTTTAATGACATTGCATTCAAATACATAGGATGCAGGTATAACAGCTTCCACTCTTCTTGGAAGGCTTTCCAAAACTTTGGAGTGTTTCTGTGGGAATTTGTGCCCATTCAGTCTGTAGAGCATTTCTGAGGTCATACACTGAAGTTGATGTCTTGGTATGATTAAGCATTAAGATTGCCCTTCACTGGAAGTAAGTGGCCTAGCAAAAACCCCCAAAAACAGCCCCACACTGTTATCCCTCCTCCACCAAACTTCACAGCTGGCACAATGTGGTCAGGCAGGTAACGTTCTCCTGGCCTCCCTCAAACTAATTCTCACCCATCTGATTGCCAAACAGAGAAGCGTGATTCCATCCGACACTTGGCATTGGAATTCCTGATGTGACGCTTGCATGCTGCTGCTCGGCCAGGGAACCCCATTCCATGAAGCTCCCACCATACAATTTTTGTGTATACATTAATGCCAGTGGGAGTTTGGAACTCTTCAGCTCTCTATTAACAGAGCATTGGCAATTTTTACACACCATGGACTATAATAGTTGTTGACCCCACTTTGTGGCTGAGTTACTGTTGTTCCTAAATGCTTCCACTTGCCAATAATACCACTTACAGTTGACCGTGAAATATCCAGCAGGAAGGAAATTTAATGAACTGCCTTATTGCAAAGGTGACATCTTATCAGAGTACCACGCTTGAAGTTCTTCAGAATGACACATTTTGTTTCACAAATGTATGTAAATGGAGACTGCATGGCTAAGTGCTTGATTTTATACACCTGTGGCAATGGGTCTGATTGAAACACTTGAATTCAATAATTAAGAGGTGTGTCCCAATCCTTTTTTTCAATATAGTGTGCATCGCTGTTTTAATAGCTTAAAACAAGAATTTGGTGCACATTTTAAATAATTCAGAGTTTTTTTAAATCAAAAAATCAGGGCCAAAATAATATACAAACACACATTATAATTTAGATTATTAATTCAGTGGTACTGAAAGTTCCAAAATGTCTTTTCATTTGTCAAGGTCAAGACCTCATAACTTCCTGTTATTGATCATGACTAACCACAGCTGGTAGCTTGTGCATAAAAAGGGTTTGTTTTACAAGTACAAGATAATGGGAGGGGTAACATCTTTACCAAGGTCTGGAAGTAGACCCAAACTATCATATTCAGCTGAGAGGAAATTGGTTTGGATGGTCAGGAACAACCCAGGAACCCTCTAGGCATAAGCCTGACTTGAACTGGAAGCTGCTGGAACACTGTCTACAGTCAAGATAGTTTTATATCGCCATGGACTGAGAGGCTGCTGTCCAAGAAAATACTGTAGACTCTTCTCCAGAATAGACACCTTCAATAGAAACCTTCTCGAATAAAGTT
The DNA here is from genome assembly GCA_025674565.1 of Synodontis membranacea. Lineage (NCBI taxonomy): Eukaryota > Metazoa > Chordata > Actinopteri > Siluriformes > Mochokidae > Synodontis > Synodontis membranacea. The sequence continues at coordinate 4,872,608 of JAOVYU010000042.1, read as the reverse complement.
TACAGCTGACCACCCTGACAAAGAAGAAGGCTTCTGGACGAAAGTTTTATGGTCAGATGAGACAAAGATTTGAGATGATTAGCAACAATGACCAGAGGTACCAAGGAACACTGTACCAACTGTGAAGCATGGTGGTGGCAGCATCATGCTCTGGGGCTGTTTTGCTTCCAGTGGAACTGGTGCATTGCACAAAGTGAAAGGAATAATAAAGGAACCTCAGAATTCTTCCGCATAACCGCACACCATCTGTTAGATGGTTGAAACTTGGACACAATTGGCTGTTCCAACAGGACCCAAAACAAATCCCAAATCATAGCTGATTGTAGAATGAATAAAGCAGGCAAAACATTAAGCTTAAAACAAGTCCTGACCTCAACAATATCATAAATATGTGGACTGTGCTTAAAAGTCAGGTCCATGCCAGGAGACTCACAAATTTGATTTTACTCTTTAATTTACTCTTTAAAAGTCTACCAAGATAAGTAGTCAAATATCCAACCAGAATTCTGCCAGACACTTGTTGAATGCTCCCAAAAGTATCTGGTCAAGGTGAAACTTGCAACAGTAAGGGACATTTAACCAAATATTGTGTACTGCATGTATAAATTTGACCTCTGTACATATTATTTACCCAATACTGATTTCTGAAAACCCAAAATAAATTCAAATTTGTGCACCAAATTCTTGTATTTTTCTTGTATGTTGTACAAACATTCTTCCCCACAAAAACAACAGTTCAAATAAATCTTAAAAAAGCCCAATTCATTCAGGTCCATGATGTCAGTATGTAAACATCTGACCACAACTGTTTATACAGTGGTTTCAGAAAGTATTCAGACCCCAATTTTATTATGTCGCATCCTTATGCCACATTCATTTAAATAATTATTTTTTTTCTCATTAATCTCTACTCAGTACCCCATAATGACAAAGTGAAAACAGAATTTTAGACATTTCTGTAAATTTTTAAAAAGAAAAAGCTGAAATATCACATTTACATAAATATTCAGACCCTTTATTCAGTAATTAGTTAAAGCACCTTTGGCAGGAATTACAGCCTCGAGTCTTTTTTTTTTAAGTATGATGCAAGAAGCTTTGCACACCTGGACTGGGGGATTTTCTGCCATTATTCTTTAAAATTCCTCTCAAGCTCAGTCAGGTTGTATGGTCAAACAGTTCAATCTTGGTTTCATCAGACCAGAGGATCTTGTTCCTCACAGTCTGAGATTCCTTCAGGTACCTTTTTCCAAACTTCAAATTGGTTTTCATGTGCTGACACTGAGGGAGGCTTCTCCCTCAGCCATAAAATACAGATTGGTCCCTTACGAAAATTAACCATGGTTTTACTATGATTAAATAACCATGGTTTACAATGGTTTGCCGTTTTTCATGGTT
>JAOVYU010000042.1:4848274-4858976 GCA_025674565.1 Synodontis membranacea | reverse complement strand
ACTGAATCGGTCCACCCCTGAGACACACGCATACGCACACACACACACACACACACACACACACACACACACACACAGAGAGTAAGGGAATACACTGATACACCTTATCAGCCAGCATCTGCACTCTCAGCTTGATTGAAATCTGACCTTATAAATTATGCAGTGAAATTACAATAATAGGGAAGGAGGTGAGATAATCAAGGCTGAGGAGGCAAAAAAAAAGAAAAAAAAAAAAGACAAAGTCTGTCAGTGATTTTGTCAAATGTGCATAATGCTCTCAAATTCTATCAGCAAGCCATGTTATATTTTGAAATCATCTAATTGAATAAATTTAACATAAGATCTTAACCATACAATAGGTATAGGATTCTTAAATGCCTTTCTTTGACTCCGATATTGAAGCTCCAAGCCTCCCCGATTTAAGCCTGTTTTAGGGTTTACTGTTAGTGGATTTATTATGAATTGCAGTCTGCCGCTTTCAGTACACATAGATTTAGTTTTTCACTGTTTCCATTAAGAAAACTGTATGATTCCCTAAGACATAATCCTATGACTTGATATATATATTGTGTTCCAGAAAAGTCTATTCGTTACATTTATAGGAATCCCAACATACGGTTCGCATTTGAGCAGTAAAAATAAATAAATAAATAAAAATTTTGAGTCATATATGTACACTTCTATTACCATCAAGCCATGTTGTTAAACTTAACCCTAACCCTAAACTTAACCCTAACCCTAACAAAGCATGTGAGTATGAAGAAATCAGCTTTGCTTGTCTTATGAAAACATTTACACAGAACTTTCAAAGACTGATGAATAAGACTCAATGTCAGTATATATCACATTGTTGCTAAGTGGCTGAAAGAAAAAATCTAATTGGGGCCCTGAGGCAATATCTAAATGGCATGGTATTGTGCACCACTGCATAGCCAAAAATATTTCTGTAAAGCTGCTTTGTGACAATGTCCACTTTAATACAAAAAAAAAAAAAAAAAAAAAAAAAAAGACTGAATGTAATCAGTAATATAGATCAGTTCAGGTCAGCAACGTCATGTTCTTTCATGCATGTTAAAGCTGCCATGTATGATAATATAATGTCTTATACTGTACTTGATAATGCTTTGTTGTATTGAGATATTTGACCTGCCTGGCTTGAATCACCTACCATAGAACCAGGACACTCCTATGGCCTCCACAAGAACCCCAAACAGAATGGACGTCCCTGCAGCATAGTGATCCAACAGGGTGAAGACATAGATGCCTCCCTATGATAAAACGAAAACATTTTTCCATGTTATCCATGTAATAACTCACTAACCTGGCCCTCATTTTATCTGATAAATGTTTAATCATTCAAGTCAATCATTTCCTGAAATTTCATAACGATTATTGACCACATTGGAAAAAGACACGTGAGCTGGAATACAATGGTTCTCTGTATCTGAGAGCCTACAGGTCAAACGGCAGTTATCTTCAGAATTCATGAGAAAATACATTTTTTAATATAAGCGAGCAGAACGGTTATACACATATCTTCTGTTCTCGTCATACAGTATTATCCTGCTTTTTCAACAAGGCATGACATAGCTAAGTAAAGAATGCATGTCAAGCTGAGAACATTGCAGCAATATTTTGTGGAAATTTAGACAGGGTTGTGGATGGTGTCAATATAGATTTATAACATTTTTAACGTATAATCTCATCTGAACTTCTCATTTACACTGCCTCCGAAAGATCCCGCTATCTCACGTCCACGGTTGTGTAATGAGATGATTCATACTTTTGTAATGCACAGTAAGGCAACCAGGAAGGTCCCAAATGCAGTGATGAAGGTGAACAATTTCCTGTTTCTCCTTAGTATCTTGAAGTCATCTGTGAGTCCGGTGATGACTGCTTCCATGCCACCCATCTGAACAGAAAGGACACAGTGTATGGGTAGGGAGGGTTAAAATGTTTGTATATTTGTGTGTGATGTGTTTGCTTTGCTAATCTGTTGACAGTTTTTGTGTCAGTTTTATCGGGAATTCCATTATGTTTTCCTGTCAACAAGAATTTTTCCCAAGTTCCCTGGTGACATGTAAACATGGGAAAAAACTGTTCAGTACATCACATTTTGTGCATTACTTATTTTTTGTAAATAATATAATATTAAGTTCACAATGAAGGTATAAAATAAAAATCCGTAAAAGTTTGCACTGCAAAAAATATTTTTGCACAGTACTGTTGGTGGACATGAAGACTAATTTTATATCCTTTAATGAATTGGATATCCTGTTAAGTATGCATATGCTAGCATACTCGTTAACACTGACTTAAATGAATCCTCTTAGAAATCCTGCAAGGTTAGTTCATGGTAGCTAGTTGGCTAATTTTAGCGATGAAAGTCAGCTACACATATGAATATGAATTAAAATCCTCTCTCTGTATTAGCAATGAAGATATAGAACATTGATGAGTCTTATGTCAGGCTTGCTAATCCTAACTAAATAATTAGTGCTAGTATTAAAAGAATAAGCATTTATAGTTTTGGCTTATCCTCACAGGAATCCCGTTACGATCCTGCTCATGATAGCTGGCTGTCTAATTAAAAAAAAAAAAAAAAAAAAAAAAAATGTACATGAATGTAGATAACATCCTTTTGTTTAGTTCCATATGTGGACATAAAAGGTGTGCCCACCCAGAAAATCCCGTATATGGACTTTGATGCTATATATGGATATGCAGGTGTGTCAACGACAGCAAGAACATGTGATAAAGCAATGTTTGCTGATTTGCAATAGATATTTTTTTATTATTATTCCTTAGTAAGCTACTTACAGAGCTGTCAATGCCTAGGGTTAGAAGCATGATGAAAAAGAATATGGCAAAGAAAGTGGAGCCAGGGAGAGTGGAAATAGCCTCCGGGTAGATAATGAACACGAGTCCAGGCCCTGCATTCAAACACACATCAGAAATTGATGCAACAGTACAAGCTGCTATTCCAAGGAATAATAACACAACACACAAAGAACAGTAAGCACTTTAAAGTTATATTACGCAATAAGAAATAACAGAATAATTAATTAATTAATTAATTATTACAGCTCAAGTCAACTCCAAAAATATTACTATAAATATTTCACTCGGTGAGCTGGTATTACTTACATTCATAGATTTTCAGCTATCAGATTTTCTACTCAGCATTGTTTTATGATTCAGCATTACAATATTATAAAATCAAGGATCTGCCACGCTATCCGGTTGAAACTAAATTTCTACAGCTAAGGAAGAGACGTGACATACACACCATCTGTGGCCACTTCCTCAATGCTGACTTTATGTTCATGGGCCATGTAACCCAACACTGAGAAGATGGCGAACCCTGAGAAGAAACTGGTGATGCAGTTTATGGTGCTGGTCAGGAGGGCGTCCCTGCAAGAACACAATACGCCACAGGATTATTTTTTTTTTTTTTTGTCAATTAGGATTTATATTATGGCCTTTATTTACCACTTTCTTTTTTTTTTCAAAACTAATCCAAGTCTATATTGTGCTATATAACATTCATATGTTTTTAATTAAGATATAACATGGTAGATGGGTTTCCATTGCAGTTTTACACAAAAATGGTTTGAGACAATTTAAAAAAAAAAAAATTATGAATGGTGTGTGTTTCCACTTATTATTCCAATTAAAATGGAGACGGATCTTCAAGACCTGACAAGTGCTGGTACCTTATATTTACAGTAGATTCCATCTACTGCCTCTTTGATATAATGACACATGACTTAAATTAGAAAAATGCATTTCCTTTTCAATATTGCGTAACACTGCTTTGTTGAATCATCTGCAGGAAAAAAAAACCTCCTCATGGGATCGTAAAAAATATTTTTGCAAATTTTTTTTTTTTTAATTCATGTTTCCATTACTTATTTCTCAATTTCAAATTGTGTATTAAGTCAGTTAATGGAAACCAGCATACTGATCTGGCATCATCCAAAAATGCTTGCCACAAATCTTAGCCCTATAAACACTCCAACACCCCAAACAGCACAAGGTCGGATATACTGTACACTCCTGGCTTTAACTCTGGTATGGTTTGTTACAGGATTACCATTCCAGTTTCCTATAATACTATAGCTGCAATAGAGTGGTGTCCCAATCATGGTGTATTCCTTCATTGCATCCAGTGCTCCAGGCATAATTTCTACTGTGACCGTGATGATGGTGAAGTGATCACTGAAGATGAATATAATTCTATTCCATAGGCCAATCCAAGTAAAAAAAGGTCATGACTAGACATCTAGACAGCTTAGGTTCAGCATTTGCCTCTGGACATTGCACAATTCTTGAACTGCTTAAAACCTACTCGAAAAACTTGAAAAATGTTTTTTATATTATAGTAGAAGCTAATGTAAGACTTGCAACTGCCATATATGATCCCTCCAGTGTGTCGATCTGTATTATGACAAAGACACAGACTCTTTCACAGACACTGTTTGCTAAACAAAACCTTAAATCTAAATTGACATTTTTATTGGAACCATGTCTTGGCTCTGAGCGACATTTTGTCATTTATTCTAAAGACAAGAGAGCCTTGCTTCCCCACAAGCATGGAGCCAAGCTATTGTTCATCTAATGGGGGGAAATAAGGTTAATGAAGAATGGGACCCTGTGTGCGATCTCATGTTTAATGACCTCATCGAGCTATCATCGGGCCTGTTTAGCTTGAGCTCAGGCTGTTAACACAGCTCAGCAAATGACTTCAGAGTGTTGTTGGAGTGTGGTCCAGTGATGTTTAGTCTTTGTGTCAGAAATGTGGCCAATTTTGCAGCCTCTATGCATAGAAGAACACTCTCTTGAAATGTGCTTGCACTTGACCAGCTTATTACAATGGCCAGTAACAGCTCAGAAGTTAGTGCTTCTGATGAAGTACAACTGATCAGTAGTATAATCTGCAATGTGGATTTAAAAATCACCTGCAGGGACTCTGAGTGGGGCAACAGAAAAGCGTTTTTTCCTATTGTGGTTTGAAATCCCAAAGATGCCACAGTCATCCATGGCCAGGAGTCCAAGGGAGCAAAATTGGGCATGCTCTCTGGGTGGGCATGGCTTTACGCTCTCCACTGTCAATCACAGATACAGTAATCAATTGTGCCTCCAAAAGGCATCAAATATAAATTAGCTCTCCTGATATATGAAACCAGTGGATTTTGGCATTGTGTAGGTATGTTGTCATTTGATTTCACTAGGTTGCAAGAAACCATATGAACACTAACTCCTATCCTGGAAAGTTTCCAGAAAACTACACTTTGCTACTATATTTGTTAATCTTTTTAGTTATAATAATAAATATGAATATATCAAAAGAATGGTATAAATGTTAATACTAGGTTTTAGGAAAGAGGAGTAACTTTCATCATGTGAACAACTGTCACAAACAATTGTGACAACGTGTTTAATTTTTTAAAAATGTGCCATCGATTTCCTTGAATATAAGTAGTTAATCTAGTTTGATGCAGTTTGTAAAGTAGAAACAGCATCTTTCTTCAATTCATAAAAATAAATAAAAATACTGAGGCACATGCATCTAGCAGCAACGCACATTTATTAGTAAGGCTTAAGGCTCCTTCTATCTGACATGCCCTCTGGACAGTGAAATGACATTGGCCTGGAAAGAACATACATTTGACACTGGCCACAGCTCTTATTCAATTAAGCAACAGCTCCAAGGAGAAAGATGGAGATAGCTATCCATTTCCTGAACCACTGTCTATTTAATGACACAAAGATGGGAATAAAAAACACAGCACTGCAGTGTCCATGCTATAGTGGTGGTGATAGAGGCCCTGATCTCCAAACCCAACAGATCATATCAGTGACCGTCTCTTACCTGTAGCAGTTGTTGTCAAATTTATTGTAGCTGGCAAAGGCGATAAGCACACCAAATCCAGCCCCCAGTGAGTAGAAAATCTGAGTGGCAGCTTCAATCCAAACCTACAACATACACAAGACAATACATACTACATATAGAAATGTAAACTTGAACTTGATAAGACTGCAGATGACAATTTGATACACTGATAAGATGCACTATAGTTTAGAGGTTATAGTTAGTTCCATGGAAATATGCTATAATGTTAACAGCTGTAAATAGTATTCTCAGTGATAATATATTAACCGTTTATAGGGCAAGAAACCATATTTAGTAACTTCAATGGGCATCCAAAATGGCCTTGCAGAAGCACATGGATTATAATTTTTTAATTTTGTGAATAAATAAATGATCCTTTTAAGTTTAAGTGTTTTTCTTACATTTTTTATATATACACTTTTTGACATTTTTCCCCATCTAGACTGACAAGGAACCATATATTCTAACTATATGGTAACTTTATAGACCTTGATTTGCAAAATGAAAATGAAAAACTTAACACTATAGGGTTGAAATTTGGACATTCCACGTATTTTAATTAGTGCCCTAGAAAGGGATAAACTGATAAGATGATCGCTAATTCATTTACTCACCTGAGGATTTTTGAGCTTATAGAGGTCAATGTGGAGGTATTCACGAATTCCATCCATAGCACCAGGCAATGTGATCCCTCGGATCAGCAGCACCAGAAGTACAATGTAGGGCATGGTGGCAGTGATATACACCACCTACACATGATAAATTGGAATGTCAAATATTTCCTGCCTTAAACCACTTTTATATCTTCTGAACAGCTTTAGAATCCTCATTTGGCATAATTATTATAAACCATGTGAAGATTTTTAGGTGATTTCATGAATCAAACATGGTGTACAAAAAAAAAATAATAAAAATAAAAAAAAATTAAAAATGACTTTAAAAGTTGCCAAAGTTTTACAAGTAACTGGAAATAGCTGTAATAAAAACCCTCAAAAATACTTGCTATACTAATAGCGTCTAGGCGTCCAAGATAAAGGTTTCTTTAACTTATTTCTTATATTAAAAAGAAATACCATGTAGTTATACACCTTGCTACCAGTATGTGATGCATGAACCAATTTGCAAAACAATAGTGTAATATACTCAGCATAGTATATAGAGTAATGTATTGCAATTTGATTAGAACATTACACTCAGGCTATTAAGTACCTTTCCAGAGGACTTTACGCCCTTCCACAGGCTGAAGTAGAGAATAAAGATGACCACTACGAGGCAAAGTGACAGCTCCCAGCGAGGTTCTTTCAGGTCGCCAATGCCTTGACTCTCATGGATGCGCAGTACTTCGCGTCTAAGCAAGGAACACATTCGTACATTTTATTAAGTCTGGCAAATTTAAGAAAACTATATTATTACTTAAGTAATATGTGAAACTTCTAAATATAACCTATATACAATATGAAAGGAGTTAGTATTTATTACTGCAAAACTGTATCAATCATTGGAGTTCATGCAGAAGTTCAAGTTCAAGGTGGCAGAAAGTCACAAAGCATTCAGGAATGTCTCATTTGCTACTTAATGACATGACCATCGGAACAACGCACATATCCAGAACACACCACTCACATAACCATCACTGGGTTAATCAGAGGACTTTTTTTCCTTGCAAAGACTATTTATCAAATTAAAGTCAAACAAGCAAGCGTTTCACTGTTTTCGGGAACTCCTTAAAAATGAAGAACTGAAAAGGACTACAGCCTGTCAGAAGATCTCAGACAAGACTGTGGTGCGAGTTGGTCACAGGCAGTGCTGTAGTGTAGGCTAAACTGTGTTTACACTCCTCCTGCATTTTGAAAATAGTGTTTACACACCTCTAAATACCATTTATGCACCTAAATAGGCAACTTTAAAAATGGCTTGTCAGAGTTTCCTATTGTTTTACTACCACAAGCTGTAGTATATTCATAATTGTGCTACATTATCAGCATTGATGGTATTTAGACTGAGTGACCAATCACACTGTCTCTTGCTCGAAGGTATGCATATGGTGTCACCCCATGGAGAATTCACTGCAGTTATATCCACTGAGTGGCAGAAAGACTCATTACTGATCCGCAACTTTGGCATTCTGCTTGGATGCTTCGAGAACACAAAAAAAACACATCTAAATTGGGAAAGAGCTATTGACCTTAAAAATTCAACAAGAAAGCTCGACTAGCGATATGTATTTGCATTTACATTTGCATTTACAGCATTTCGCAGACGCTCTTATCCAGGGCGACTTCCGTACGTGCTTTGAGGTCTCCATCAGTGAATACATTCAGATACTGGTTAACTAGAACCCGGGTTAAGGATACCATCTGTTTAGAGACTCTATTGGAAGATGAAGTAAGAAATCATGCAGTGTCTGAATTCCTAAATTTATATACAGCGATTTCTGAAACATGAGAAAAGCAAGCCTTCTCCTGCCGAGGCCAGCATAAGATATCAACCACAAAGTGAGCACAAATAAACAAAACTAGATCATTCCACTATACTGTTGTGTGTTTTTTTTTTTTTTTTTTTTTTTGGTAGTCAGCCTAATTGGTTGATTTTGCGATGTTTTAGTTCATATGAGGTTCATGCCTGCTTAGGAATAAAACTATAAAAATGATAAACACTACAATTGCGAAGTTGTTTTGTTTCCGAAATCGTTGTTTTCTTTGTGGTATTGCAGCTGTGTTTACTGATTTGTGGTTGTGGTTTTGGTTTGTTAATATGTTTTGTGCTCACAAGCTACCATAGATATTTCCTCCCCTGTAGTGAAAATTTTGTCATATTAGTTACATGTTTTTTTTGTTGTTGCATACAATCACTTTCATGAGGTTGTCCTCATACAATTGTGTTTTATTGCCTGTCAAATGATCACCAGAATCTGAGTTTGGGGACTCTTTATAATCTCTTCTCTAAAAAAGCCAGGTCTTGTTCCGACTGTACATGGAGTAATATCTCTTAGTTAAACACGTACACACCCCTGTGGGACTTTTCTCTTCCATCAGGCCTTATTCCTGCTCTGTGGGTTTCCAAAGGTTTCAACATTTTATAGCTTCATAAATACCAAAAAAGATGAAAAGTACCACCCATGCATGGGGCCTCACCTTAGAAGAGATAAATATTATTCATGCTGCACTTCTCTTTCTAGGTGTCAGAACAAAATATTAGCTCCACACATTCAGAGAAAAAGCAGTCATTATCCAGATTCCCAGAAGTTCATAGGGAAAAGAATTTAAGGCCATTGTTCTTAAATACTAAACAAACCCCTATAGGAACTGACTGTTTTGTGCTTTTCCTTCCGAAATAAAAACTCTCATGAAGAAGTCATTGTTTCCTTTTCATTTTATTCCTTTTCATTTTACATCACTTTTGGGGGGAAAGGGCTGAATGGTGATTGCCCTCAACTGAAAGTTACTTCTCTCTTCATAACCAGGTGAATGGTTTCTGTATATTCTCGTTGCCATTTAAAAGTGATGCCTAAAAAGTTGTCTCTGCGAAACATGGGAAAATATTTCTTTTATAATCTGCAACAGATCTCATCTGTCTTTACTAAACTTTCCACAGGCAAGCCTTCAAGCTTTAACCTCCTGCTTCCAATCTGAATTGACAGCTTTCTTTTACAGCGGAGTCCAATGGTCTGAGTTCACCAGAAAGATATAAGCATCAAATAATATTTCTTAAATGACTCTTGCTGGTCAGAAGGCACTGAGTCATTTTCTACAACAGCACAGATGTGAGATAAAAATATATCTGAAAAAGCAAACAAATCGGAGAATTCTAGTCTATAGTAAGTCACAGGGATTTGTTTACCAGGTGCCTTTTTTTCTTTAACAAAGAAAACGGTATAGTCTTAAGACGTTTCTACCTAAGGAGAAAAATCAAATGCAATGCTTTAAGGTAAAGTCGGTGGGAAAAGTCAGTTTATACTGTCTACAGATGCTATGACGTGGAATTTAAATGATAGCATACACTAATACATGGGCGTTCCACAACATTAAATGTAACTATAAACAGATAAAAATGATTGACATTATTTAACAGGGAAAATGCATAACTGGTGGCAGGTTGCCATTGAATAAACAGAATAAATCACTCTGGAACATTAAAAATAAATAACATTTTTACTGTATTTTTACTTACCTGTAATTAAATTCCTCATTAATTACTTACTATTTACTGAACCTACTAACTGGCAATAATAACACAAAGTGCTTAGGGGACTGCCTTAACTGAGTCATTATCGTATGAGCTGTTGCTACAGAAACAATAACAACCACATGGATATAACCCTATTGTTTTACCACTAAAGTTTCAGATAAAATCTTTATCCAAACAAGCAGAGGTGCAAATTTCCAGTGTAATTCCCAGTGATATTAATGAACATGGGCCAGCAATAAACAGTTTAGAAGGAGAATACAACTTCTACTAGACTACTGTAACGCACTTTATACTGGAATTAGTCATTTGCACTTTCCCGCTTACAGTTAGTTCAAAACTCTGCAGCGCGTCTTCTAACTGGGAGCAAAAAGCGCGAACACATCACCCCAATTTTAGCGTCTTTGCACTGGCTCCCAGTGCGTTTTAGAATTGATTTTAAGATTTTATTGTTTGTTTTTAAGGCTTTGAATGAACTGGCCCCTCAGTACATTACAGACCTCATCCAAATGTATACACCGGCACGCGCCCTGAGTTCTGAGGGCCAGTTCCAGCTCGTGGTCCCTAAGACGAGACTTAAATCCAGGGGGGACAGGGCCTTCTCTGTGGTCGGCCCCCGAC
>JAOVYU010000042.1:4821360-4836346 GCA_025674565.1 Synodontis membranacea | reverse complement strand
ATATATAAAGATATTAATTTATTGCTCTCTAAAAATAATAAAAATAAATAAATAAAGGAATTGAAATATTTAAATAAATAAACGGATGCCAGGAATGCTGAAATCTAAAATATCAGGTGGAAAGAAAAAAATATATATAAGGTATTTTTATGGATTCATTTCTTGATTTATTTATTACACTCAGGCAAGCTTTATTTATTGCACTAATGACAATTTCCCGTGTGATATGGTGTGTTTGTTTAGTAATATATAATAACTTAGAAATAATAATAATACCATACAATCTGGAAAAATCTATAAAACTATTTTTTGTGCATGTATTGGCATTTTTTATTATTATTAATATTAATATTAATATTATTATTATTAACTCTAGTCTAACTAGTCTACTAAGTTATTATTACTATTATTACTCTAGTCTAGCTGAGTCTAGACTAATCCAATGTGTGTCACTTTAAAAACCCAGCCCGGGGCCCATTGTGGACCAACCCATGTGCATGTTTAAATGTATAATACATTGTATCTGTATTTTTGGGTAGGGTTTTTCTCATCTTCCTCTTGACAACACCAGTCAGGTCAGGCAAGTTGGCATTCCAATAAAGCACAGTAATATCAGGGTCAGCAAACAATTTGGTAATAGTTTTGGCACTGTGGGCAGGTGCTAATTCATGCTGGAAAACTAAATCAGCATCTACAGTCTAGAAAATGAATCTTGAGGCAATGCACCTGTACCTAAGTACACTTCAAAAAAATTCTTCCCTAGTCTTATGCTGTTTTACAATTGATGTCAGGTAAGCAACCAAGCTGACTTTTATCCTACTTAGACATTCAGACATCCCACTTAGACATTCAGACATGAAATGTGCTTACTTTGCATTCCAAGTGTTTTATATACTGGTGGAGAGATTAGGGAACACAGATGTGCAAATGAGCCTGAGTTAGAATGTGGGTACAGCGTGGGTTAAACTTTGTGCCAGTTAGTATATTCTAACCAAAAGTTCTAGAAAAAAAAGTAAATAGATATAAACAAGTCCTTCTTAAAATGTTATAATCTTCCCTTTAATTGTATGTTTCTCTTCTCTTCTTCTTCTTCATTGATTCAATTACCTGTTTTCTAAGAAGCAGTAAAAGCATTGTGTTCCATGTGTAATCAAATCCTGCGCGGCTGTAGCCAAAGGCTACGATTTCTATTAGATATGGGTGATCAGTTCATCCCATTAAAGTCAATGAATGTCCATTTAAAGCTTTCCAGTGCTTCTTTTATGAAACCTTTACGGGCCTGTTTTTGGGGTGTTTTTTGTTGATACTCTGGCAAAGATTAGATAATATAAGGAACCTGGTTACACAGGCTGATTTATGCACTCATTAAGGGCATTTATCTCGTCTCTATATGGGAACAGGAATTTGTTCATACTACTTCAGGAAGTCGCTATATAGATGGGAGATGGTGAACCCAGCAAAGGACAAACAAACAAGACGTCCTCACATTGCAGCATACCCCAAAGACGGATCCTCCACCATCATTGATCCTGTAAGTGATATCTGTTTCCACAAAATCTGTGATGATGCAAGGGCAAAAACTTATGACCATTTTTGTAATACAATAGGAACACCAGTTTTATACATATTGCTCATATATAAATGTAAACATTGTGAAATTTAGAAGTGGTTGAAGTGGATATGGTAGCTGTAGTACATTCATGTGACTGCTGATCAAGATCTTTATAGTATTTGGTTGCCATTGAAAATTCCAATATAATCTCATGCTTGGAAAATAATAATATCAGTTTGTATGAAGAATTATGCAGGTTTGGATTTGGGTTAGTTCTGGATTTGCATTTGCTCTTATGACTGATATGAATTCAAGCAAAAACATTCACCCTACTTTGTTCAAATTGATATAAATTTGTCATGAGATCAGCTTTATCATTACCAGGACAGAGATGACGAACATCACATCTGAGCAAGCAACATAAATTTTATGACTTCGGCTTTTAAAATACAAAAAAGAGTTTGGGTGTCTCTAGTATATGCAAACATTAAGGATTTACTTAGATAAGGCCTGTAGTTTAAATTCATATTAATGTTTCGGTAAATGTTAGGTTTTTAAGAAAAACATTATCAACATTTACGTTTCTTCTAACAACAAACTTGTAACATTCTGTACATCCATAGAATTATAGGCAAAGCAGGGTTAAAGATGGGAAACTAAGCATGACCAAAAAAACAAGAGGAGGTTAGTGAGGTTTTTTTTTCTCTCTTTTCTTTCAAGAGATGGTCCATAAAATGCTTGACACTGGTTCGGAGAGGGTAGGCATGGCAGGTGTTGGAGAGCCTTGGGGTTCTGGGTGAAAGGTTAATCATTAAGCATAACAAAGAGCAGACCTGTGTTTTTTGTTCTAAATTACATTACTTTCAGTGGCCTTTCTGATCAAAATCACAGGATTGCAGAATCAGATCTCAAAACAGGAAACAGTCTATACATTTACTGTACTATGCAAGTTTGCACAACTCTACACAACTTATATGAAAGGACCCAAGGTTGAGTTTAAGGCTAGGAGTGAAATTCACACACAGTGTATACACACACACACACACACAAAATTTCTCCTAAGAAAAGGTTGATGAATTTCTGGATTAGACCCTTTTAAAAACATTTTAAAGCATTTAATACCCTCTTTATTAGCATTTCCAGGTTAATGAATCGCCCCAGCACTACCGTAAAAGGTTAAATTGTGCTTTATTGGTGCTTTTGCTCGCCAGAAAGTTCACACCATTTAGGCTGCATCGAACTGTCAATCAGATGGTCAGCAGGCTTTATTTAAATTGATCTGCTCAAACTCTGATACAACACTCATTTGGTCCAAAAGCATAAACAGTGCATTCTTGAAGGTCTGTGTGAAAACATCAGTGCGTGCCTGATGGTCAAATAAATCAAGGGTAAAAAACGAAAAAAGAAAAAGAAAAGAAATATAATGCAGCCTTTCTTGTGTACTGAGAACATACTGAACTATTCACCTTACTGTACTGTACATGTAAACAGTGTGTCAGTGTCTAAACCAAGGGTTTTTTTTTTTTTTTTTTTTTTTTTGCATGGTGTAGGTTATATAAATGGCCTACAAAATTAGATTATCACCCTTAGCTACTTCATTACATTTAACTATTTTATAAATCAAATTAAATAACAGTGTAATGACGATACGTTTTATCCTGTGTGACGCAGTGACACCTGAAAAGACTGTTTGCCTATAGCACATATTCAGCCAATTATCTACTGTAATATAGATATGATACAGGATAGGAAATTGATGCCATTATATGAAATAAAAAGAAGACCGAGCAAAGCTTTGCAGAAGGGTTTAGAGGGAATTAGTATTGTAAGTTAAAGCAATGTTGCAAAAATGTTGTATTCCTTGACTACCGACCTACAGTGCTGCAAAACACCGCATAATACGTCACTGGTAATTGATCCACATGTCTCCGCTTGCACAAACATAATGACAGGCTCAATGAAAAGCCTCCTGTAGCTAGGAGGAAACTTGCTGGTTTGGAATCCCTTCATTAAATATATGTTTATTGAAGGGATTCCACATTCAACATTTGAGTTTGGCCAAAAAAAAAAAAATCAGTCACACTGTAATCCTTCTATCCATCTTCATATACCACTTATTCATCAGGGTGTCAGAGGCAGCTACTGTACGCCCTGGACAAGTTGCCAGTCAATCTCAGGGGTTAACACAAAAACTTACAGTAACCAGTTAACCTAATTTGCATATCTTTGGACTGTGGGAGGAAACCAGAGCACCTGAAGAAAACCCATGCAGGCATGTGGAGAGCATGTAAACTTCACACAGTTCTAATGAAAGTGCAACTACTCCTATAATACTATTTATACTGTAGATTTGATCAAATTAGTGCTATGCCATGTCCTGTAACAATTTCTTATATCAAAATATTGTATTTAATTACTTACACTCTCTGGTGTACAATAAGTTGCCCTTTATACTCATATTCTACAAATCCCAGTGTTGTCATACTGATGAGTAAATTTTTTTTGTAAGGAATAAAAGATGATGACGATGACAATGTTCCAAATTACTTTATTCCTTTTGCACAATTTTATTGCTCATCTTTTATCAAGCCATTTTCCAATGCTAATATTATTTATTAATTAAAGAATGACATGGTGTACTTGGTTCAGTGAATCGTTATATCTAATAAGACATTGCGCAAATTCTGTCAAGTTAGTCCTATTCTCAGTTGTTATATCATTACTACTTACTACTACTACTATAACTTCCTCACCAGCTTATATCATGTTATATCATTACTACTTACTACTACTACTATAACTTCCTCACCAAGTGTCTGATATACAAGTCACTATGAATCAGCTGTTAGTAATGAAACGACAATGTATGAGAAGAAGTGCACTGATTGAAGCTTGTGATTGGTGTGGCCATAGTGCTGGCTGCAAGGCAAACCAGATTCACGAATTCAACAGTACCTTTCATATTAAAATGACTGAGTTAAAGAGGAAACATGCATGCTTAGAGTTAAGTTTTACCCTGTGCCTGGTTTTGTGGGTATTTTTATCTCACTGACTAAAGCGGAAAAGAATCCTTACTTTTTGAGGAGCGAAAACACATCAGTGGACAGAGCTAAAGCAGAAGAAAAGGAAAGCTGATTCCTCCAGACCACTGTACAGGTCTTTTCTTTGTCTCTAGAACACTTAAGCATATATTTAGCTTACCTTTGCTTTGAATGTTGCCATAGAGAATCACTTAGCTGCATAAATATGTCCCATCATCAGTGATACAAAGTTTAAGGTTAGGGTTAGGAATGGGGTTATTGTTTGTTTCAAATCACATCCCTTTGGCTCATTCCAATTTGGTACAAATGTCTCATGAGATTAGGTTTGGAGACAGACAGGGAAGCATAGAGCTGTTACTAAATATTTTATTATTACTCTGGAATATCCTAAATTTACCCAAGTACAGTAATGTCATTGGATGTTGTGTTTTATTGTCCGGGCAATTGCCCGGACAATAAAAAATAAAGTAAACACTGAAAAGACGTCTCTGGAATGCGGTGAAAATGCTGAGACATAAACACAAGTGGATAACCGCAAGGATGAACAATGATGTCTTTTTTTTCGCCAGTTTTGCAGCTGAGCTTGCTCTTCTGAGTCTGGAAGTTCCTTTAATTTGGACACGACTGTGAAAATATTTCCTCACTCTTTCCTCAGAAGAAAAGGACTGTAAGAATCAGCATGGTGTCGTCCAGAGGTTTTGAGGAAGGGCTGTCCTGTGTTTGTGTTTCGGCCTCCGGGAGGTGCCGTTATGGCTTTTGTCCCTTCTGCCCAAGGCCAAGAATTTTTCCTTGGATCAAAGACAAGTAAGAGTGCTACAATTTGTTTACACTGAAGAGGGCTGGGTTTGGGGAAGCTGTGGGTGGCTGGGGTATGGCATCCATACCGTACAGTACAGAAAACTCCCACCCACAGAGACACACATGGAAATGTGACAAACTGCTGGGAGAATCCATAGTGTTGAATACAGTGATGCTCAAAGTACTGGACTAAAATGTTCTTACATTTATGCTTACTGTTAGAACTACAAAACACATGACATCAGTGGTCTGATTCAAGCATACCCATTATATAAAATAGAGATTTAACCAAATATAAATAATACTATGCAGATTGATCAGAAGATATTTTCTATATACAACTATGAAAAGGAAATGACTTTTTATTTCATATTTTAGTGCTTTTGCTTAGATATGCTTGAGACTAAAGTTGTGCATTGGATTCAATAAAAAAAAAAAAATCACATGATCCTGACATGTTTACATAACAGTTGGTTTAGTAATTGGTCAGATATTAAATTCATATTTACATTTATGTAAATTCATATTTACATTTATGTCTGCCAAAAGACATAAATGTAAATATGAATTTACATAAATGTAAATTCATATTTACATTTATGTCTTTTGGCAGACACCCTTATCCAGAGCGACTTACATATATCACATTTATACACCTGAGCAGTTGAGGGTTAAGGGCCTTCCTCAAGGGCCCAGCAGTGGCAGCATGATGGTACTGAGATTTGAACTCATGACTTTCAAATCAATAGTCCAATGTCTTAACCACTGAGCTACCACTATCCTACCCTATTATATTATATTATATTCAGTCATTGTGGGCAGATTCAAATAAAAAATATTAACAAACTAGGATTAAACACAGTCCCACATCCATCTCTTGAGCGATATGAGGTAGAGGAATTGTCATATCCAGAATTCACAGACCATTCTGACACTTCTGCTACAGCCAACCACCCCGCCCGTCCCCAACCGTGGTTTAGCTGATCTGTAAATCATGCAGAGTCATATTTAATTGAAAATAGAACAAACACAACAAATCAAATGTTAAAACTGAGAAATCTTTTTTTTTTTTTTTTTGGAAAATGTTTATTTTGAGTTTTATGCTTTTAAAAAAAAGTTGGGACAAAGGGCATATTTATCACTGTGTTACATTATGTCTTCTTGTTAACTTTTGGGAACTGAGGAGATCGGTTACGGAGATCAGGATTTGAGCTGCTCAACAAATCAGGGTCTACTTTGTCATCTTTTGTGTTTAATGATGCGCCAAATGTTTTCAATAGGTGATAGGTCTGGACTGCAGACAGTTCTCTTTAGCACCTGACTCCTACTAGGAAGTCAAGCTGCTGTAATATGTTCAGAATGCGGTATGCATTATTTTGCAAAAATATGCAAGGCCTTCCCTGAAAAAGACATCGTCTGGATGTCAGCATACAGTATGTTACTCCAATACCTGTGTATACTGTTCAGTATTAATGGTGCCTTCCCAGATGTGTGAGCTACCCATGCCATGTGCATTAATACACCCCCATACCATCACAGACGCTGGCTTTTGAACTTTGCACTTATAACAAGCTTGATGGTCCTTCTCCTCTTTATCCTGGAGGGTGCAGCATCCATGGTTTAAATCCAAAAGGGATTTAAAATTCTGATTAATCAGACCACAGGACAGTTTTTCACTTTGCCTTAGTATATCTTAAATGAGCTCATGCCCACAGATGGTGGTGGCATTTCTGGGTCATGTTTATATATGGTTTGTTCTTTGGCGGTAAATGCATTTGTGAATGCAGCGACAAACTGTGTTCACAGACAATGGTTTTCAGACGCCCTGAGCCCATGCAGTGATTTCCACTACAGAATCATGTCTGTTTTTAATACAACCCAGAGAACTGAAGATTTTGGCCATTCAATAGGCCTACTAGTTTTCAGCCTTGTTCACTGCGTAGATTTCTCTGGAGTCTCTGAATCTTTTAATGATATTAAGTACCAAAGATGAAACCTTAAATTCTTTGCAATTTTATGTTAAGGAACATCATTCTTAAATTGTTGCTCCAGACCCTGCAGACTTTCACTTTTACTGCTGAGACTCTGCCTCTCTTGGATGCTGTTTTTATACCCAATCATGTTACTGATCTGTTGCCAATTAACCTAATCAGTTTTGAGATGTTCCACCAGGTGCCTTTTTTAACATTACACATCTTTTGTTGTCCCTCTCCCAACTTTTTGGAAATGCGTTGATGGCATCAAATTCAAAATGAGCATATATATTTCATATAACACCTCTAATATATCACGCACGTGTAAACGAATCTGTCAATCGATGCCATTAGGACTAAGATGTACACTGTGACCAAAAGTCCAGGAACACCTGACCTACATCCGTATATGGACCTTCCCTAAACTTGGAGGCAAATTCTGAGGTACACAATTGCCTTGAATGTGTTTGTATCCTAACACAGAGGTCCCTAATCATTTGGTACCAGGCCACAAAGAAAAAAAATTGTGGTTAAAATGATGGTTATTTTTCTTTCATTAGTCCAGATCTTATTTTGAAAAGCAACTGTTTCCTCCCTCACTTCACTACCGCACTTGAATCCAAACAAGGTAACCCTTGAAAAAAAAAAATGAGCCAAAAGCAAAATTCACTGGAGCGCTTTTTCGGGAAGGAGCGAGCAAAAGATGGGATAGCAGAAGGGATCACAGACTGCCAGCAAAAAGAAAGCTGCATTTAAATGAAAATACCAAGATTCCTACCCAAGTTATGGGTTCATCGCAACAAGTGATTCACAAGCTCCACACCCACTACACGAACCCCCGCGCCTCTACCAGGTCCCCGGAAACATTTTCATGCATGCATGAAAGAATTCACTTAACTGGAACTAAGAGGTCCAATCTTGTCTCAGCATGACAATGTCCCTGCACGCAAAGAAAGGCCCTTACTGTATATATATGGTTTGCCAAGCTTGGTGTAAAACATGTTACATGCCCTGAGTTCCGATCTCAGTCTTCATTATAGCGTGTATTTTAGATAAATTGAGCACAAAACTAAACATATTCATTTATCCCAAACCACATTTGACCAAAATCTAAAACTAAAAACTAGTGCTTTGTAACAGTTGGAGGCAAATCTGTAACTTTTATATTTTCTGACAGAGGAAATTCTTCTGGATGGAACATGTTTCATTTTGTGATATGAGAAACATTTTTTTTTAGAATTATTATTTTCTAAATTAATGACAAACAAAAAGAGATAATGGTGAGGCAAGTGTAAGTGATGGGAAATAATTTTGCAACAGTTCCTCAAAATGTAACTACGAATTAATAAAAAAAAGTATGTTGAGTCATTCTTGGATTCACAACTGAATAAAAATAAATGAGAAGGCAATGGAACATGCAACATCACCTATACTTGCAGGGGGAGTACAATTAGCTTGCAGCATTTTGCAACTATTTGGCGACTTGTCAATTAACTTCTCATCTTGTCGGCATTGACCTTTCTTTAGAAGAGCATCAGATCAGTCTCTTCTTCATCCGTGTAGGCAGACACTGGTTTGCCCAGACCCCTTTATCCAATCCTCGTTTGGTTGGTGCAAATCAAACCTAATTAGTGACATTGATTGTTTACGATTTGACTAGACAGCTTTAACCTGAGGCTGCTCCAAAATGGATCCAGCAATATAAAGGCGAAGCACTGAGAAATAGATGGGAATGGGGAGAAAGAGGCAACAATGCTATTTAATTGATTCCATGCCATCTCATCAATTGTGGTTAAAATAAAATAGGCTTTTTTTTTGTCTGAAAAGGTTAAAACAAATTGACGGTGGAAATCGCAGCTGGCATTCACAGTGTACCGAACAGCAGGGATTTAATGAAGTGAGCTGCGTGCCATCGTTCATCCAGCAGAACCTCACAGGAGAAAACATCAGTCTTCTGTAGGACGCCGCCATCATCATCGTTGACCCCGGAAATTAACATTGTACATGCGCTACAGTAATTTTGAGAAACTCATTTATTATACATACACGACATGCTTGATCACCGTCTTTCTTTTAGCATTATTCTGACCGACAGTACGGCATGGCAACAAATCCACTGTCATTATCTCCAAATACTGCTGCTAAATTTAGCTAAACATCTTGTCAATATACAATATTTCTGTCTGTTTAATCAAATCAAAATTTTATTATGCAATTTAACATTTCATGTCTGATTTAACCTGTGATACTTGAAGAATGTGCTATCCCACAAGTTAGGCTGAATCCTTGAAGGCGTCCTATTCACTAGGTTGTAGAATTTGTGTATTGTTTCATCTGTGTCTTCATGTCAAAAGAGTGTTTTGAGAGATATGAGCTTTGGACTTGTGAAAAGCATTCACATCTTCACTGAACCTGATTGAACATATTTTTCCATCAGGTTTTAGTAATAACCATATATTAATAAACAGAATAAAAAGCATGTTGGATTTTTCTTATATTCCTGCATGCTTCGTTCTATGAGCAAAATGTGTAAAATATTGCAAATGCACTGTATGCGTATAATAAAACACTCAGCCACCAAAACCAGAAAAAAGTATGACTCTGTGTTTATGTTGCAATGTAACAGAATTTTAACACCATCAAGTTTGCGCTCCATGTTCTTCCTGTTTTCACAACACTGAAAGTATTTATGTACTTTTTTATCAGATTGTATGATATGAAATAATAATAATAATAATAATAATAATAATAATAATAATAATAATAATAATAATAATAAAAATGCTTAATCTAAATTATGGTCCAGTCTGCAAAAAGAATGATTAAAAGGCAGGATTATTACTATTTTCCTTTGGGTCATATTTTATCTTTTATTACCCCTCCATAAAACGTCCTATATACTTTTGGACCATCTTTCAAATAGAGACAAGGTTATGCATGGACATATATTTTCTTATAAACACTTTTATTGATTTTTTTTATAGGCCCTTGATATATTACGGGTTAAAGAAAGGTTTTGGCTTGTAACATGTTGCAACATTAGACTCTGAAAGGTTGAAGATGAAGTGTCGATTGCACACACACACACACACACACACACACACACACACACACACACACACACACACACACAGAGAAGACTCAAAGATGAAAGATTGCTTGCATGACCTTCAGTTGCTCAGGCAGTGAGTAATATGTGTTGAAGAGTAAAATAGCTTTTTGGTGTCACCTGGTGGAAGACAGCAGAATGAAAGCATTAAATGCTTTTTTTTTTTGGCCTCTACAGCAGCTTCCTGTGTGTTTCAACCAGGGAATAAAGCTTCCAACTGAACACAGATGACACCATTAAAATTGTTTTACTGTAAGTTTTACTGAAAAATAAGCAGAGTGCAGTAGCTAAGCAGGAATATAACAATTAACAAGTAACAGTTACAAGCTTATAAATTGGCAGTTATATATATATATATATATGTATATGTGTATGTGTGTGTGTGTGTGTGTGTGTGTGTGTGTGTGTGAGTGTGTGTCTTATTTCGTAGTCTAGATGTCTTTAGTATTGTTCTGCAATGTAGAACTGTCAAAATAAGAAAAGCTTATGAATGAGATGTGTCCGTACGTTTAATTGGAATTGTATATCACAATAAAGTGATACTAGTATAATTATTATTGATGTGTTGAATATATTAACAATATTTAATTCACTGATAATATATTTAACTACATGAACTTTTTTTTTTTTTCTTTTTGTTTTTTTTTATACCTGTGAAACATAAACTAAATATCTTATTGGTGTGAATAAAATGATTTTATTTTGGGTGTGCAAACATTTGCATTTGACTATACAAATAAACAATGATCATATATTTGCAGCGTTAAAAAATGTAAACTTTGCAGCATTAATGTTTTCTTTATGTAGTAGAAAATAATTGTGCAGCTCTGCATCACAAAGAGCCACAGCATTACAACCATAGTAGCAAGCAACACGTGTCTTTGCATGCTTTTAATTTTAACCCCTAAAATATTTACTGATCAGCTTCAAATCCATTGCTGATGAAGCACATAAGAGGCACAGGATTTCATCCAGACCAATGGCTGTGTTTTAAATCAAAGAAGAAGAAGAAAAAAAAAAAAGGCCAATGATTTCCAGCAGGAATCTGCTTTTCTGTTTGCCCCATGGTGTAATCAATATGGATTGCACTTGATATAAGGCACTTAGTCATCTTTCTTGTCCAAGTTACTCTCTTCCTGCTCCTCACTGGGGGGAATCATGGAGGAGGAGGCGAAGTGCGGGAGAGGTACATCTCCCTGGAAGCACTGGTAGCGCTGGATCTCAATGTATGTCGTGAAGAGTTTAGCATACTCAGGGTGGGTGTAAGCGAAGGAGAGAAACTCGTCTAGTGAAAAGATGAGAGGTAAAGATTTTAGTTTTAGTTGCAGCGTGTCAAACATATTGTATGCTATAGATGCACTACGACTGATCATCTTGGAGTTTCAAAAAATAAAACAATTTCATTACTATAAGTACGACAGAACATACAAAGTAATATGAAGCAGGAGTCAACTAAAGGTGCCTAAAGTGTCTAATAAGTGTGTGTTTTTATTAACTTTTGTAATTAGATTAGATCTATATAGTTAAAATAAAGTATTTCTAATATTTATCAATTTAGTAGAGATTTAATAATAAACCTCTTTTTTTTTTTTTTGTACAGTATTTGAATACGTGACAATAAAGGCTCACTTTTGTTCTTTTAGATTTAGGATGTATGCTGTAACAGGCCATCAGTTTATTAAAGACCATAACAAGAACATGGAGTTCTGAGTTTGTGACAAAATATAAAATGTAAAGTGTCACTTTTAATCTTTTTTTTTTTTTTTTTTTGCACTGTATAAACTTGCCATATGTGATATGATCCGATCCATCGATATCGATCTCATCGAAGAGTTTCGTGACGTCGAGATCGCAGACACCCAGGGTGGAGCGCAGCATGCTAGCAAACTCATCTCGAGTGATGCTGTTGTCCTCGTCTACGTCAAAAAGCTGAGGCCAGACATCACACGGAATTACTGTACTGCCATACATCATATTTCCGGCAACTTAACCTTCATACTAATCAAAAAAAGGTGTTCAAAATCACAAACTCCAGTGGTTAAGCTATGGGGCTGTATGGTAAAATGAGAAACATAATGACTACAAGCATGGGAAGTCTTGTCTAACTAGATTTAATCTGGTCCACAAACAGATGAAATACATGTAAGGAGAGGGCATGTACCTTAAATGCTGTCTGGATCACTTCTTCTGTGTTGGCTGGTCTACACAACACTGTCATTCCAATGACATATTCTCTAAAATCAATGGTGCCATCCCCGTCCTGCGGTGTAACATGGCAAACAGTTTCTTCAACCTACTAAATATTTCTGTGTACCTATCTCACTAATTCTGTCTAAATGAATAGATTCAGTATTGTCAATACCTTAAAGAATACAGTCCTGCTTAAAGGATAAAATGTAATTGGATAGTTGTACATAATAAAGAAACACACACACACACACACACACACACACACACACACACATACACACACACACACACACACACACACACACACACACTCACCCTGTCAAAAAGAGTAAAGAGTTCCTGAAGCACAGGGCTGATGGGCAGCTTGAGAAAACCCGCAAACTCCTCAATACTAATTCGACCTCCTTTGCACGACTGAGCGATGGCAGCAAAATTCTCTAGCTCCTTCTGCATGATGTCCCATTTCAGACTGTGGGAAGGTAA
This sequence comes from Synodontis membranacea, assembly GCA_025674565.1. Lineage (NCBI taxonomy): Eukaryota > Metazoa > Chordata > Actinopteri > Siluriformes > Mochokidae > Synodontis > Synodontis membranacea. The sequence goes on along the minus strand of JAOVYU010000042.1, from coordinate 4,823,200 downwards.
ACAGAATTAAAAAGAAAATGTATTTGCTTTTGAACTCCAACATGGACCCTTAGACCCTTAGTGCCTTCTGTGGTTTCTTATTCGTCTCTTGTTCAGAGGTCATTAAAGGGTCCAACAATCAGAGATAATAAATAAACAAATAGATTAATAATAATAATAATAATAATAATAATAATAATAATAATAATAATAATAATAAAAAATAAGGTTGTACTAGTAGTATTTTTTTTTAAGATTTGACCACTGATTACTAAATTATTAAGTGTCCATGGAATTTTGCCTACTGAAAACTTTTTTTTTTTTTGTAGTGATGATCTTAACCTAAGTGTATATGCTTATAGATGTTCTTAATGTTTTGTTTGGGATAATACTGAGGTATGAATGTTCAGTATTAGCTCCACCCTGCACAGACTTCACTTTGAGTATGGCCCAATTTTCTATTAACTTAAGTCATTATAATGCTTTATGATGCACACCAATATATACAATGTTAAGTGATACAGAGAAGACAGTAAAGTCTAAACAGTGTGCTATACTTGAGCTTTCTGCTGAGCTTGGTGAACTCCACTAGCCCCGCCTCCATGGGCAGAGTCAACTGTCCTGCTGAGATCATTAGCCGACAATCCTCAAACGTGTGGTCTGTCGTGGGCACGCCCAGAGCCCTGTCAAAAGCATATAAGTGCATCAGTGCAGTCTTACTCATATGGGGATAGCAATACTGTAGCACAGAGCCCTGGATCCAATGCAAACTTGTACTTTCTTTTGCTCCTTACTCTGCCATTTGACTCCTCACAGCCTGTGCAAATTTTGCGGGGTTGTTTTTCTCTTCTTCACTAGGAACATATGGAGGAAGGAACTGAAAAAGAGAAAGAGGAAAAAAAAGCACATCTTTGAAATCATGCTGTATGAACCTTCAAAGTTGAAATAAATACAAATCAACGTTTAAGCAACGTTTATATTTAAGCTACATTTTCCTTCCTTCCTTCCCTTGCTTCCTTCCTTCCAGCTGCTCCCATTAAGGGTCACCACAGTGGATCCTTGTCCGCACGTACGATTTGCAAAAAGCCTTGCCAATTTCTCCAGGCTTGGGACTGAGTCAATTGGTCATTAATGCTAGTTATCTTTGAAAAAATGTCCAAATCTAAAGGACTCTATGAGTTCTCTATGAGAACTCTATGATAGACATCAGGTCTGCAAAAAAAAGTTCAAACAAAGAAGTAGACTCGGAGATGCCTAACCTCAATTTGCACCGTAGTATAGAGTTGACACAGGGTGAGAAGAACCAGGGTCCGGCTGAAACAGGAAGCAAGGATGATGTTACTACACACCCTCAAGGGGGAAATAAAACCACACTGTACTCAGAAAACATCAACTCACTAGTTGTCAGTTTAGGTTTTCATAAGAAATTTGAAGTTATATATGGATTTCAGGCAAGTGGACAAACTTGAAAAAGAAATTAGCTCAAAAGTAAAGCTCTGAATACGTCATCGTTCCTCCTCTGTATTTATACATATTGGAAACACACAAAATAGGAAAATGCTTGAGTTGCCTGTCCGGTGAGGATTATTCCCTGGAGAATAGGACTGGAAAGTATGACAATTCTCAGAGCTCATTACAGGGCCAAAATACAACCCAGTTATGGCAACAGTTTGAGAGGATATTGTATGTCTAGTGCAGAGCAGTTGGCTAGATGATGTAATTAAATGAATCTCCAGCACTTACAATGCAGGGCCTTGCCATGTCCATGTTACTGTGTCCTGAGGAACATTAAAAAAATGTCAACAGATTAGTATATGGTACAATTAAAAAATATATATACATAAAAAAAAAAATATATATA
>JAOVYU010000042.1:4809002-4821260 GCA_025674565.1 Synodontis membranacea | reverse complement strand
ATTTTAACCCAAATATTACCAAATATAAAGATACTTTGTTCTGGAAAATTTTCCCCTTCTCTGTTACTAGATTCTCAGATAATGCACAGGTAAAAAAAGTAGAAAAAATAACAAGTTTTTTTTTCTTTTCCCTAAATTCAAGTTCTGCACTCAAGTGAACTGCTTCCAGAAGTGAAGCAGAAAACGACAGAGCTTCTGAGACAACTAACCGAAGAAGTCCAACTGCACTGCTTTGATCAGTGGAAGGCCAGAATGCAACAGTTGCAGAAGGGGAATATATTGAAGGGGAAGGTAATTGAAATGTAGTTTCCTTTAACAAAATTGAATAACATCATTGGTGTCGTTATTTAATAGCCGCACCTCTTAAATACCAAATGGAAAACCTTTGTGAAAGTCAGTAAAAAGTGCTTTTGAATCCATACATATCCAGCTCAAGTGTACTGTAATTATCAATGGTTGATGGTAAATGATTTCTATTACTGTAGGTGGAGTAATAACAAATGATGTCACCTTGTGTAAACACACGTAGAGAAAATAGACATTGGAGCTTCTTGAGTGATACTGTATCTTTTATGATATTTTCAGATCTCCTAGCTGAAATTTTGATGTGCTATATTGGAAATGTTCTTAAAAGAGGATAATAATCCTACATGTATTCATTTCGCTTAGTCTGTATTGATGTACTTAACTAGCTCACCATACATTGCTACATTTTTCTAGTTACCACTTTTTGCCCTAGTCATTTATTTTATAGGGAACTAAAACAGGGAACTGGGCAGTACATTGGGGCTTTCATGTGCCTAGTGGACTAGATAATGAACCCTGTGAAATGCAGCTTCTTTATATGATAACAAGAACATTCCTCTCTTTTATTACTGGCATCAGCAGGACACTTACCAGTTTATTGGGGTATCTGATAAGCACTGGCTGAACAGGGACCCCTGGAAAGAAAGCACCTGAAAACAAAAAGAAAGAGCCATTAACTGACAAGGGTTCTCTCTCTCTCTCTCGCTCTCGCTCTCTCGCTCTCTCTCTCTCTTGCACTTTTACATGCTCATTTTCAAACATGCTCACACCCATTGAACACCCTGGGTAAATACAAGGGTACAAAATGCACCATAGTTAACCCTGTCCTCACTGCAGCACTGTTTCTACATACGAGTTGACATTCCGTGCATCAGTACTGTATATTGATCAGACTGTGCCCTAGATTGCGGTGTCCTATTTATCCATCTATGTAGCATGATCTCATTTAATCAATCAAAATTCTGTAGTTTATATAGCCTTAGACTAAACCCAATCAGTATAAGCAAGGTGAACTGAATGCCTGCAATGTTTAAGTGATCTAAAATATGATTTAAAACTTTGTGTATATCCACTACTCTGTATAGAATAAAGGAAGGATGTGTCTGGCACAAAGGCCTCATCTAAAAGATCTGTTCCCGTTTTAACTTCTTCTGCAAGCGAGAAAAATACATAAATCGCTCACGCCAGTTTCATTACATATGTTCAGTTCAGTTACTCTGGATTTTGCAATGTCCCTGTCCACAAAAGGGACATTCTCATATTACTGTATATAAACTGCAGCCACTTGTGTAAGCCGATCATTCATCATTCATTCATTTATTTATTGTGTTTAAGGATGACTTGCATGCATCTGTGCTAAGACAAAAAAAATCATTGCAAAATAAAAATCCACATACAAATAGATCATTTAAATATGAGTGTGCCTTCTTACCTTGTTTGAAAGTAATGAGACAGGATCTGTTTGTGCACGTCCCTTCTGGGAAAATGAGCAACTGAAAGATATCAAAGATAAACTCTTTGTGGATTAAGAATTCACTATGCATAATAATTTTGCTGTTGTTTTAATCAGAGATGATTCAGTGTGTGGTAAACTGTATATAATGCATATTTTCAAACTAACAATTAATTTATATTTATATAAATAATTGAAAAAATAGCCATCACAGCATTTCTGGTGCACCGCAGGGAAACACCGGACATTCTTTCTTTGTACAGAGGAAGTAGGGCTCTCCAAAGTAATTTCAAAGCAATTTCCTGCTTTCATAACACACTGACTTAACCTTAAAATCCCCTTTTAAAGGCAAGCTATGAAATCAGCTACCTCATATCTTACTTATTCATCTTAAAAAAATATATAGCGTAAAATAGCAACATGCAAGACATGGATATATTCTGACCTGTGGCCAGCGGCCTTCAGATCTGGCCCGGTTGTTGATGTCAGTGATTGTGTTTTTGCGTGAGTCTGGATCTTCTCGTGAGACAACGACAGGCTGCAGGCAGCGCAGAAATCCTAAAGGACATACAGATACACATACCCAAACTGCATTTCACCTTTTCACCTGCATTTCACCTTTTCACCTGCATTTCACCTTTTCTAGTATTTTCCCGCTATAAGTTTAAGGTAAAGAATTAACTATTTACAGCAGAGTCTTCCTGTTCTAGGAACATAATCAACAGTGCAGTCAGTGATGCATCCAGATGTGAAGTGGTACGGCAAGACGGTTATTAATTATTTATTTCCTCTTACCTCACAACAATCTGCCATTGATTTATTATTATTTTTTTAAATTATCTGTTTATGGTTATATTTAATGTTGGTATCAGTTACTGCAAACGCCTTCCAAAAATGCTATATAAACTCTATCTCCTTCCAGAAAACTTCATCATATTGAAGATCATGCATCATTTTTGGCTTGTCCAATAAAACTTCAAGTTCCTGTATTAGTTGTTACTATAGAAATAATAAGCTGTTAGTACATATTCATGAGTATAAACCTGCAAGTGCCTTGCAGCTTGAACTATCAGAGCTGCTGTTAAAGAAAATCAACACCTGTTAACCAATCAGATTGAGGACTTAACTGTACTGTGTTGAATAAATAAATATATTAACTTTAACTTTTAAAATCTAGACCTTTGTGCTGCCTAAGCAAACTATTCTATAGATTTAATAAGGTTAAAGATCAGTTACTTGGAAAGCAGTTTTAGTCTTTGATGCATTGTTTAACCTGATTTATATTCCAACTTGATCCCAAATGCAGTCGGAAAAGAATCCCAATTCTAAGCACTTATAATCGTATTGATGATGTAGGTTCAGTTTGATATTGGCTTTAGGTTTAGTTTTTACTCATCACACCAATGTATTTATTACATATTCACGGTACAGAAATAAAAACGGTGATGAAATACAAGCACTTGTCTAATACTTACGGCCGAACATAGGAGGAAGTAGATTCTCAGTGCGGGACACTACGGATGGCATGCCTGATACGATGGACGTAATAGAGTCAAAGAACGAAGAATGAGGAGCCACGGCCAGAATCGGGGCCTCGCTGCTGGTTGCCTGTTTCCCTTTGACTGTGACACGAAAGCCCATCGCAAAGAAACACAGCCGGCCCAGAACCACCATCACTCTATGACTCATAAACCTACGAAAACACACACACAGTCACGCATGAGCAGAAACAAACCTGCACACAAGTGTCCTGTATTATATAATATATTAAAAGGAATAAATATATTAAAATGAACAAATGTTTAACAGTAAAGGTAAATAAAAAAAAAATCATGTTTCTTTTCTTTTCTTCCTTTTTTTTCCCCAAAATGCTAAGTTCATAGACCTTACATACTCAATAAAAAACAAACAAAAAAAAACATTGATTTTGATTTACATCACAAGATACAGATGAAATAAAAGGGGGAAAAAGGCTGTTCTAATCAGAGAGATTAGTGTTCATTAGGAATATTGAAGTATAAATTATTTTTGGAATTAATTATTTGTAAACATCAAACCTTTCTGTATTTCTCTAACTACTATAGAATTCGCATGAGCAGTACTTATGCATTTTCAAGGAAGTTGCCTTGCCATGAATGACCTCTGCAATGCTTACTTCTCTGTTTTCCATGTGTTTGCTCTTTTGACATTGTTTTCCACTCCTTTTCTTTATGCATTATCTATAGCTGTGTTTCCATTAACCTGCTTAATTCGCAACTTGAAACTGTGAACTAAAACACTAGCGATGGATTCGCTAAAGCAATATTTTTCATGAGAATTGAAAGGGAATATCAGGAATATTCAAGTAGGCATGGAATTACCGTAATCGATTTATAAATCGTAGCGGTAAATTGTTTAAGGATAAATTGCAATATTTACAGGGCATGTTCGGCGATCTGTGTTTCATGCTGATCAGTGTCGTAGCATCACACCGATCATATATTATATGGAAATCACTTTTACAGTACGTTCTTTTATATGCTGTAATTTCTCACATTTCTATACAGAGACCATTTGGCCTCCACAGGAAACCTGTTGGCCTTTGTTTCCCACTGATCCATTGCGGGGAAACTAATTAACATATACAGTAACACCAGATGATGCAGATATCTTTTATTTAATATTCATATTCAGTATACACTTGAGAGTTACTCAGTAAGCATAAACGTGTATGTATTATACGATTTAGGGTACACGCATGGAGAATTATTTTCCATTGCCATTATGCATCCTATTAGCTATGCCATTTTATCTTTGAATATACCTTTGAGTCAGATAATTAATGAAACATACATTTAACCTTTAGCTGTCCCTATATTCCGTCCTTGTTTTATAGGAGAACAGCGGGCTAAGATAATAACAGTTTACATCCAAACCTTACATTACATCCTCTGACAGTTTGGACTGTAGGATAAATCCGTTCTAGATTATTTATACACAGCAAGACATGACTTTTTCCTGTGTATATCTAACCCTGGAGTATCTAACAGCATTTCCTGGACTGATATGCAAAGAATGTGGGATTCTCTGGAAATAGTATTCACATTATGAATCTACAATAAATAAATGCTTCCTTGTTCCTGGTGACCCACAGTATGATCCAGGTCTTTATAAGTTTTCACGAACCTGTTCAGGGACAACGTTCACCAAGAATCATGAAACATTTAAGCACATATAAAAGATCAATGATGACTATTAATGACTACAATATGTAGTATAGCTTTCATGATTGCTAAATTGGATTAGATGTCAGTAGGAAAAAAATACGACTGCTTTCAAGTGATTAGGGCTTGAAGTTGTGGACATTTGTAGTAGTTCAGAATGATGCTTACCTCCTCCAGCCTGTAAAAGGTTCCATCTCTCCTTTGAGAGGACGCTTGAACGTGATTAGGATAGAAACGATCCATGCTACCATAAGAACCAGGGCAAGGAAGACAGAGCGCAGCGGCACGAGGATGATTCCCAGAAGGAAACACTGAACACATGAATACACAAAAGACAAAGTGATGCCAATATGGCAGTCTGTTGTTTATTACTACAATAGACAAGGACATATTACATTTACATTACTCATCTAAAACACTGGATTGGGATCAGTGGTTCAGTTTAATGCATTGACGTACCATTTGTGATGGTCTCAATATCAGCGTCTAAGAGGGTAATTAGAGGATTGAAGCAGTATTTTGAAACAATATCACTGTATTTTCCTAAGCAAAAGTATGACTTATATCTCAAGTGTGTGGCAGATCTATCAGGTTTTGGTGAGCCAGTAGAACCTGATATAGTACTCTTTTGCTGTTGTAGCCCATCCACCTTATTCGAACCATACACCAGAAGACACCCTCTCACGTCTAAAACAATGTGTCTTTAGTGACAAAGTTGGATGTTGAAGGGTCACTATTTGCATGAGCCAGGACTATGTCAAGTCAAGTAAAAGACCGACTTAAGACAGCTATCCTGATAACCTTAAACCAAACGGTCGAGATGATGTGAGTCTCGCAAAACTCTCTAAAATAATGATTTTATTCCAACGTTAGATGTTTATCTGCGGCAGTGAAATCATTTGAAACGCCGTTTGGTGTAAGGTCGACATTAAGATTAGATACGTCGTGCTCTGACATGCTATTCATGCTATTAGTGGTTATTTGAGTTACCACAGCCTTCCTGTCAGCACAATCATCTTGACCATCCTTCTCTTCAGCAAGAGCTGTTGCTCATCGGATGTTTTTTGCTTTTCACAACATTCTTTATAAACCCTAGAGTGTGTTGTGTATGAAAATTCGAGAACTGTGGTTACTCAGCAGTTAAGGCTCTGGGTTACCGGTCAAAACATTAGGTTCAAGCACCTGCACTTCCAAGGTGCCACTGTTGGACAAGAAAGATCCTTAACCTTTTCTGCTCTAGTGGTGCCGTATCATGGCTGACCCTGTGCTCTGACCCCCAACTTCTGAAAAGGAAAGAGTTTCACAGTGATGCACTTCTTCTTCTTCTTCTTCTTCTTCAACAACCATGCCAAAGACACCGAGATCACATTTTCCCCACATTCTGATGTTCGTTAACTGAACATTAACTGAAACCCTTGACCTGTATCTGCATGGTTTTATGCATATTACTGCTGCCACGTGATTGGCTTACTGGATGATTGCATGGCTGAACAGCTGTACATGTGTTCCTGTTAAAGTCAGCTGTGAGGTATGCAATATTTGAATGACTTGAAAAGAAATGTTCATTTGAGGACATTAGTGTCAAATAAATTAACTGTGTGTAAAAAAAAAAAAAAAATACATGTGTAAATAACTCATGCATTGTAAGAAACAAAAATTTAACTGTAATTGTAACAACAACAAAATAAAATCCTGTACTTTTATTTATATTTTTTGTACCCTAGACCAGTGATCCCCAAGGACTAATTATGTACAGTAGACTAGCATAAATTATTTTGAAAGGTATACTACATTCAACCCAAACAACAACAACAAAAAACTCTACATGTGTAAAGTCCACTACATAACTCTTATTGCGCTATAAAAAGGTCAGATCACATTTGCACATTCACAGACACTGCCGAATGAGTGCGCTGAGACTGAGGACACGCCTTTACAAGCATTTATCACATCTGCACGCTGTCTCTTCTGCAGAATAAACGAATGCTCCTACACCTACGGGGATCTGGAGGATTACCGTGTGCACATGCACTTGTGTTTGCGTGTGCATGTACAGTCAGCGATGTGCTACTTTAAGATTTAACACCATGGTGCGCGCGTTTCCGTTTTACTGCGCCACCCGCCAGATGTTGTTCAAAAGTAACGCGCAAAAGAGAAGAAACAAACAAACAAACAAACAGACTGCACTCACTTTGATTTTGTCGCGTTTGGTCAGTTTAAAGTCCAGCTGGAAGGGATTGATGACGGCAGGGAGCAGGAGGGACTCCTGCCTGGGAAACACTCTTTTAGGAGGCATCTTCAGATTGTGGTCATGATCCAGCGCTTTATGGCTGTTCGAACAGACGCACAGTGAACCGCACTGCACTGCACTTCCTCGTCTATAGCACTGCGCAAACTTTCTGTCAGTGTGCTTCTTCCTTTTTTAAGGTGTTACCGCACTGTGTGAAGCTCTCATCGACCCGCCTATCTTAAAGCCTCTAATCCTCTTGTGAGCTGCACAGACATGCCTTTATTAGTTTCCTTAAAGGAGAACAGGTCATCTTGAGCCACATGCATGATGGTACAGAAAAGCAAGATTTCAGATAGTTGCTATTGATACAAAGGATTTTAGTTCATATATAAGGTCTGAGAAAATCTAGGATTTTTTTTTTTAGAAACTTAAAGTTTTAGAATTTGGAACTATTCCAAACAAATAAAGTAAATGTTCAAAGACTGAAATAGTTAATCAAGATTCTACAATGGACAATTGTGCAAATGTGTGATACTGACGAGTCCATTCCAGCTCAAACGCACTGTCATTATGGCAAAAAGGGGAAATAGCCTACCAAATACTGAAATCCATATAGACATTTCTAACTGCTGATAGTATTCATCCATCCGTTACCCATACCGCTTATCCAATAGGGCCACGGCAAAGCTGGAGCCGATCCCAGCTGATCTGGGTGAGAAGCGGGACACCCTAGGCAGGTCACCAATCTATGGAAGGACTAACACAGAAGGGCAACCTTGCCGGTTAGCCTAATCTGCATGTCTTGGGTCTGTGGGAGGAAACTGGAGCACCAGGAGGAAACCCACACAGACGCAGGGAGAACATGCAAAGTCCACACAGAAAGGCCTCCAGTTGGTTGGCAGATTCAAACCCAGAACATTCTTACTGTGAAGTGAAAGTGCTAACCACTGCAATTGAAGTAAATTAAATGCCAAGTATTTGAGACATCACACCCCAAATATTTTTAGAATTAAAAAAGTCATGTGCAAGGCAACAATAAAACAAACAAACAAAAAAACAACTGACATAAAATCATAGTATATTTATATTATTTAGTAAAATTAGTCATTTTTGAATCACTATCTATTTTGGTACATTTCTACCCCTTAATTTAAAAGTAATACATTTTTGGACAGTATGACTTAAATTATACGACAGAAAAAGAAAAATTCCCTATTTTGCCCTCTGGAAAAAAAAAAGAAAAAACAACCAAAAAACAATGCCAATGGTCAATGTCATTAATGGCATTACTGATGTAGAAGTAGTGCAGATATCCAACACTGGACTCAGAGTTCAGAGTCAAATGGAGCTAGGCTATACAATGCCGTTGCACTGAGATTTATCAGAGAGTTGACTTGGCTCGTTTGTGAGCTACACATTGACAAAGCCCAATAGTGTTGATTGTGGATTATCATCTAGAAATGAAGCAAGAGCTAAATTCCGCTGGTGGTACTATCAGCAGGTAGTTAGACGATACTGTGTGTACTATAGGAAACCATTAACCAAAGTGACAGGAAGCATGTTCAGGGAAGATGCTTAAAATGCAAAAAAAAAAAATAATAATAATAATAAAATAAAATAAATAAATAAATAAATAAATAAAAAGCTCAATTCCATTTTAATTTTATCAAAAAGTTTTGGTGAACCTAGTGTTAGCATGGTTAAATTGGTGGAGCAGCATGGTGCAGCTTGTAAAAGCATGATTAAAACGGTTGACCATCTTAGTGATGCTGGTGAAAGCATGATTAAACTGGTGGATTATCTCGGTGAAGCTTGTGAAAGTATGGTTAAACTGGCGGATCATCTTAGTGATGCTGCAAAAGAAAGCTTGTGTGCATAACTTATTTAATTACATATTCAAAGGACAAAATATGTGGTAGGTTTATCTTAGAGTTAACTTAAGCATTAGATTAAACATCAAGATTTGTAGCGTCCAGGAAAAGATATTGTTTTTTAAGGACCTGGAATCTACTATCTCTGCTGAACTTTGTGTACATGGTCATTGGTAGGTTTCTCTTTGGTTGGGTCTCTCTGCAAGCATCTTGTCAATACCACAATAAATTGTGTGGTTATAAATTTAGAGCTCTTCTCAGGTGCACTGAGAGTAAACCACTAATCTCTCTGTCGCACCACAGCCCAATTAAATTGCTGTGTTGATTAAAAAGGCACACACACACACACACACACACACACACACACACACACAGAGTTGTATATACTATTATTTAATATTTCATAATAAGTCTTCTGTATGTCAAAGTGCATTACATATAAAAGATTAGAAGGGCAAAACTAATATGCCAAGATAAACTCGATTAAAAACCCATAAACAGCTATAGAGTGTTCCTAATGCTCCCTGGAAAACTATTCCACAGTTTAGGAGTGATGCAAGAAAGATGTCTTTCACCTGAAACTCTGGACTTACAGTAGACAGATTTCAGCTGAACAAAGTGCTCAGGATGGGCTATACTCAGTGCAATGGGTATGTAGTGGAGTATAAAGAATTACATATCTAATAAAGACACAGCAATTAAAAATGGGAAATTCAACTTGAAGGGCACATGTCTCATACCTAACAATGTAATGAACAAATTATTACAATCTTATTATCTGTGGTCATTAAAATCATCTTTATTATTATCATAATTTATAATTACTATAATTATCATTATCTACCAGTGTCTGCATTCCTTGTATGTGGTACAGGGGTAATGTCTGGTGCAACAACAGTGTAGCTTTCTTTCCCAGCTGTATTAGGCTCTGAATTACAGCAGCTTCAGCACAGAACAATTTGTGGTACTGATGGCAGCATGCATAAAGCCATGTTGCTGATGAAGGTGGTTAATGATGGCTTTCATTTCTTTGGAAAGCACAATGTTTTCTTTATCTAAGTTTTCATGTGTAGAGCATCAATCCTTCACCCCTCTTGCACCTTGGCGCTTCATCTTCTTCAATCTTAAGAAGTATTCCACATTAACTCTGGTTATAAAGATGCTGATAAAGTATTTTTTTTTTAACTATGTAATTACAATTAATATTAATATTATTACTATTAATCAACAATATACATGTGATACAGTACATAGTGAAATGAAATAATGTTCCCCAGGACCATGGTGCTACATAAAAGACTGGGACAAATACGGAAAGTAATGCCTTCCGTATTTACGTACAGTAAACCCTCGCCATTTCACGCTTCGAATTTTGCGGCTTTACTCTATCGATTTTTTTCAAATATAGTATATTCATTTAAAAGTTGATCGAGAAGAGTTGAAAATGCTGGTTGCGCTTGGTTGTCTTGAGTCAATTATTTTTATTTTTTATTAACTTTTTTTAAAAAAATAGGTGTTATTTGATGTCTAGAGGGCTCTAATAATGTTAAAAACCCTATTTAGAAGGTCGTAAACAGGTTTTCTATGCTCTAACTACACGGAAATACTACTTCGCGGAAATTCACTTATTGCGGTAGAGTCTGGAACGGATTAACCCCGATAAATGTAGGGTTTACTGTATTTACTTTCCGTGAATCAATGTCTGAGCATGTATTTTTGCAATACTGAGAAACCTTTGACATATTAAGTAGTGCCAGGGAATGCTGTAGTATTCATTTATGGTTTGGCTACCTGCTTGGACAGTCTAATGCAGGAGTGAGAAACATACAGGCTTGGACTGGCCTAATAAACTTTCTAATCCAGATCATCATATGAATTCATTCGAATCTGTTCCAGTTTTGTGATTTTGTGGACCTTAACTGAGTTGAAAGATTTAAAAAGGATTAAAAAATGAGCCTGTAACCATATATTTTTCCAGAATAATTTATCTAGGGATTTCACAGCAATTTTTGTGTGAGGTCAATACAATGGGCTATTTTGTGTAAATAAATCACACACACACACACACACTATTTGGCAAATATTTTATTCTCACCTGACATGCTGTTCTTCCAAAAACTGTTGCCACTTAGCTGAAACGACACAAATTATATAGGGTGCTTATATTTGCTGTAGCATTACAGTTTCCCTTCACTAAAACATGGTGCGATGGTCAGATGTCCACAAACTATTGGCGTGTATAATTTCAAGTCATGTTTTGTTTCAGATATGGTAACAAATTACAATTTGTTCATCTATTTTGTGGGTGATATAATACAATCTGTTTAGTCCTTTTGCACGTTCAGAATGTAACTTCATAGAGAAAAATTGACACATTTATGAGGGCTTGAGTATCTGTTATTGAGCTGCTAAACTGTGGCCTGGTCCACTGGACAAAGTGAAATGTTGTTTGTTATGTTAAAGCTAGGGTAGGTAATTTTGGAGAAACCAGCAAGTCTCTCCAAAGTCGTTCATCCAAATCACATGAATGCACACTGCCTGATTACTGCTGGAGGACAAGTCTACAAGAGAGAGCGTTTGGAAGAGAAGCGTGGTGCTTCATTGTCATATCCAACTATCTCATGTCTTATTCACATGTAAGAAAACGCCTAGCCTTATCATAATGAATGGAGACATTGAACATTAGTACTTTCAGCTGTCGACTAAGTCACTAGATTTAGCAATATGTCTGCAGCAATCTAGAAGATGCAATGCCTGCACATGCAGTGTGTGCCCAGGTAGGCCATACAATTAGTTGGACTTAAAGTCATGGGACTGCCAACATGACAGATGTTTCTCTTCTTATTGCCTTCTCTTCTTATTTATTTCTCTTCAAGAAATATAACAAAAATTGCTTCAGGCATTACAGCAGGCTTGTTAAAATGCGATTAACAAGCCTGCTGTAATGGCAATGTCTTGTGAAACCTTGTGAAATGTACGTGTGTGCTTTTGATAATTCTTACTTCAACTTCTTGTAAGTTTTATAGCTAGAAACAGCAATGCATAATCTTTTTAACAGTTATAAGCCTCCTATTAAACATATATAAAACTGGTAGCAGTAAAAATGAGTAATGAAATAATATACAGTACTGTGCAAAAGTCTTAGGCACATGCAATGAAATGATGAGTAATGGTGACTTCAAAAATTATGAAATT
>JAOVYU010000042.1:4757851-4764702 GCA_025674565.1 Synodontis membranacea | reverse complement strand
CGTGCTGGGAAGGAAATGCAACACACACACACACACACACACACACACACACACACACACACACACACACACACACAGTGTCCAAATCAAGCCTGGCAGCTCAGTGGAGCCACTAATCTCTGTGTATACACTGCGTGTATTGAAGTAAGAACTGAGAAAACACTACTGTTAAAATGACAGGGCTAGCCCTGCCTCTAAACACAACATTATCAAACACAGCTCTTAGAAACTCTCTCATGCGTGCTGCTCGAAGCTTAATGTTGATATCTTTTGAAGTGGTGATTAGTGGCTGGGTTTTCCCAATAAATCAACATCGACACAATTAGATACAAGGAAATATGACATCAGAGTAAATATGGATATGAAGGGAGATGAGACTTTCCAAAAAAAATATATCGCCCGCTGTATTGATTCTGCGTGCATGCGTGTGTGTGTGTCTGTAGGGTTTAAACATCTAAAGCGCTATGCACACTCCTGACTGCTCATGGCCGGGATGAAAGATGAAAAGTTTTCCGGACTTGTATCCGTTCCTTCGCTGCCGGTAATCTCCCACGAGCCCTGTAATCCTGCGCTGCATGCAGATTCCGCCAGCATGAATATTACTGTTCATATTCTTAAATTCCCTTCTCTTACTTCTGACGAGATGTCCCACGCACCGTGTTCTACCGGGAATTAAGTGTGCTACACGGGATTCGTCAAAGATGTAGACTTTTCCCCCCCTCTCTGAAGGTTTAGGCTGAGCTCGGAGGTCGGATCTGCTGTTTAAAGAATGCAGTGTAACCCACACTAGCTCCCGAACGGCGTGTTTTTCATAAACACATGACACGGGAGCTCAGATGTGTGGGAGACACTGAAAGCCACAGCTCAGGTGCTGGATCGGTGGCAGATGAAACTCGAGGAGGAGTAAAGCAGATTTAAGTTGTCCTTGGAGGTGATACCTGTACCAGCGCCGTGTGGCAGCACTGCGGGAGGAACCTAGAGATCAATGTAATACTCATAAAGCTTATTAAAATACTGTTGACATGGAAGAACACATGAGAGATTAGAGTGGAAGTGTTGACACCATGCACGTCAGTAAAGTGGGTGAAAATTACACCAGGCGTCGTCGGAGTTTACAGAAATTTGGAATAAAATGTCATTACACATTTTGTTTAGTTGTACGTGATGCTAATTCTTTTACCGTGCTTTATTTTAAATATATATATATATGCATGTCTTTGCAAAGTAATGCTAAGCTGATTAGCCTGGACAGCGTTGTAAACAGACACTTGTGCACAAATATGATATAGGCTAGAACCCTAAAATTTTATACTATGACTTACCCTTCCAGTTATATGTAGGACCACAAAAAGGGTTTCTCTCATACTGTAAGTGTGTGGCGAATAATTTGGAAATAAGTCTCATATATAAATGCATTTATAAACTAATGTTACTGAATGCATGATTCTGATTGGACACAAAGTGACATTACAGTGCTCTTTTCTGTACATCATTGTACCTATTATAACAAGTTACTCAATTGTTGTTTGGCAAACCATCCACATTAATTGAGGTTTGTTTTTTTTGTAATCATTGATTAGTGAAATTCCCTGCTGGAAAAAGTTTAACCTTTTTTTATTTTTTATTTTTTATTTTTTATTTATTTTTTTAAAGGAGTCTTCAATTTCAGTTTGCAGTTTGAAAGCCGCATGGCATTGCATTCCTTTCTGTTTTACTTTATTAACATAAGAGATATTAAAAAAAAAAAAAAAAAAAAAAAAAAAAAAGACTGGTGAAATAGCTTGTTCCACAGATGTTCTACAACATTCAAAGTAACTATAAATGGATAAAAAAAAAAAACCTAAGAGATATCATTCTTTAAACACTCACACGTTGTTAAAGTTGGCACAGTGCTGTGGCACTAGAGGAATAAAGCATGGTGAGACATACTGGTTTTGGAAAATAAATCAACAGTAACTTGAGCCACATTGCACCACTATATCGTTCTCCAGTAACAGCATGCTGGTTGTGTTTTATTCCTTAGACGATACTTCACACAGACTCAGAGTCATAATTCTTCAACATGGGCGAGAGGCAGCTTTTCAACACAAAATGGCCGATTTAATCTTTATTTGTTTTCCGTCTGTTTACTTCCACCTGTTTTTGATAGATGTTCTTGGTTCAGTTTTTAGTTTTTTTTTCTTCTTCTTCCCTTTAGCATGTGTATGTGTGTGAGAGGGAGCGAGAGAAGGAAAGTGATTTGACTGTCAGCAGGTGAGGCCAGCGGAGTATCAGTGGAGTGTGAAATGCGCTGGCCAGATTGACAGCTGAATGACGGATACCTGTGAAACATATTCTCTCCGGTGAGATCCGAGAATTTTTTTTTTTCTCGAAGTGATATAAACAAAACATTATCCGAGTCACCCTCAGGATTTGCCTTATTCTCCCCATCACCACCCTCCCTGGGCCTGAGGAAAGCAGTCAAGTTAAAATGTTGTGATGTGGAAATCCTGTTGATTTTTTCTTTCTTTTCTTTCTTTTTTTTTTGCATTGTGAATTTGTGGGAACACTTTCCCAATTATGAATGTATGGAGAGGTGGCTGGTGCGCTTTCCGAGCGTAACTTGGGGTGATGAGCTGTGATGGAAACCCAGTCTTTTGTGACAGCACTCTATGCATTTGCATAGTGCGTGTGTGTGTGTGTGTGTGTGTGTGTGTGGACTCAAGCTCAGCTGCTTTTGAAATAAGTGTATGTGTATGAACCTCATTTTCACTATATCTTTGATCAAGGGTGGCTGCCTTGCATGTGAGCGGGAAGGCAAACTGAATTTTCTGTTCGTTTCTTTGTCTTCACACCATCTTTCTTGCTTTCGCCTTTTCCGTTCCACTTCTCTGTCTGTTTATAAATAATTAGTCCTTACCTGCCTGGATCTCGTTAGGTCACCTTGTCGTGAAGAGACAAAGTACTACACACACACACACACACACACACACACACACACACACACACACACACCTTAAGACGAATGACTGCATCATACCCTTGACCAGGACAGTCTGTTCCACAACAGTTCTTGAAGATTTTTAGCGCTGGATCCTTTGGGGACCGCTCCTCTGCCTTTCCTTTCTCCCTGCACTATCAGCTGAGTAGCAGACCACCTTCTGCGCTGCTCCGCTAATTATTCCATTTGCAAGATAAATCTTGCCGGCTGTGTCAGATCAATCACGGCTGTCATTTTCATACACGCGGACCAACGGCGCTACATGGAAGCCTTTTTGCCCCACACGCATTTCCTTTATAGCCATCAATTCTCCAACGCTGATTCTTTGTGGAGCTGGACAGGAGTCTGGGACGTAATGAATGAGCAGGTCGGTTTAAAACCTGCGATGGCAGATTTTCCCTAAAACTTCACACAGTAGCAACTTAAAAATTTGTCTTGTTCATAAAGGCACTAAACACCTACCTAATCCTTCACAACAGATGCCATAAAACTGCATAAACATTTGCATGTTTCAGGAATCAGCCGGTATAAAAGATCTGAAATGTTTTGGCTCTTAAATTAAATACATTTCTTAATGCTGGTTATAAGATCGTTATAAATACTTCTATCAATGATATGACACTGGAATTATGCATCATGCAGATTTTTTTTTTTCTGTCCCCTTAATTAACACAATTTTATTTTATAGTTTTGAAGATTTTTATGAATATGTGTGACACTCATGGCGTCGTTATTTGACACTATAATGACAGACGTATGTCGAACCCCATAACTAATCTGAGTTTTTATTACTGTTATAAATATTTCAGTAAATATTTATAACAGTGACACCATAATGAGACACACAACAAGTTATATATGTTTTACTGGACATACATAAGTGAATTTTACTAGTTAAAATATTTGTATGAATATTTATGGCATCACACTGTAATGATGTGTTTATTTCTCTTAAGTAAGTTTACTGTTTACATTTTGTATATATTTATATAAGATTTTTCAATATAGTTAGGACCATGAGACTTGGCATAACTAATGACAGTTTTATATATTTATGTTGAACGTTAAAGTGATCAAAAGACATGATTATAAGCCTTGGATGGGAAGTTTAATCGCATCCAGCCTACTCAACAGACATAGCACCATTGAATTTCCATTTGTTTAAGTCGCTGCATCATTCACCTGACGAGCTTTAAAAAAAAAAGAAAAGAGGATATTTTTGGATAAAAGTTGGATTAAAATTGCATAGATGAATTCATTTCCTTAAAACCCGAATTCTTCTTTCTGTAATTGATTCTCTGCCAGATAAATAGAAAAAAAAGCCATAGAATCTAATGGTGATTACTGGAAGACTAACTAAGTATAGTTATATATATATATATATATTTATATATATATATAAGTTTGATTAAAGGTATTCCAGTTACAGTTGACACATTATAATAAGTAATTAAGTATTTTTTTATGCAGGTTTATATCAGGGATAAATAGTACCATATTTACTGTATGCATTAAATTGTCATTACATTTTTCTATCCAGATTTTTTTTTTTCCTTCCTCTGTAAATGTCCTACATGTAAGCAATGTCTGTTAACAAGCATTGGACATATATTATGGAGTAGATATTTGTGTCATTGCACAGGTCCTGGGAAGAACCCCAAGGGTTTACAGCATGTCTACAGCGTGTGTACACTGCACAAGCTACGCAAAACAACGTTCGGTCCTCACTCCGTGCCACCGAATCCTGTTTGCCGAGTTGTTCCACACTAATGAACAGGACTTGTCCACTAAAGATGACAAGAGGAGAAAAAAAAAAAAAAAAAAAAAAAAAAACGATTTAAGCTGGATAATATTTTCATTCCTTGTGTTCATGTTATTTGTTTTTGATCTTGAGGATTAAGGATGTTCATCTGGATAACAAAGCTGTACGAAGCTGTTCGCTCAGCCTATGGGATGGAAAGCAGTATTTATTTTTTTCTGGTACGCTGTGAAAGATTGCTGTAGATTCCTACAGTAATTTACGGACCGCTTGGGTTGCCAGTTCTGGGATTTGAACACACAGCCTTCTGAGCCGGAGTATACCCTTTAACCATTGAGTCTCCGCAAAAATGGTGCGACTGAGGTAGTTGTAGTGGGGTCAGTGGTTAAGGCTTCATGTCATAGATAGATAATCTCAGAACCATCAAACTACCTTATTTGGGTCCTTGAGCAAGACTCTTCAGCTCAAGCATTTGCTCGATGCAGGATAAATCAATTTTAACGACCTAAACTTAATTTTATATTATGTATAAAATCTTATTAAATATTTCGTACTATATTTTATTGCCAACCTAAGCTGCCTGTAAATTACTGTAAAGATCATACCGCAATTTTTGAAGGTGTACTTGTGATCCACGCTAGCATGGAAAGGCTACTGTGCTTCTGTGTTATTAAACAACATGTTTGGATTCACCTCCGGTTCTTGTTATTGTTCGTGGTGACCCATAGCCGTTTAAATAGTGTTAAACGAATGGCATTACTTTTGGTCAAATTAGTATGAAAATCACCCCTTTCTCTGACTCTCTAGCTCTGGATATTTCTCAGAATTGCTGTAAATGAGAAATTAGGGTCTTTCAGTGCTGCTGCTACCTGCTATTTGATATCAGCAGCCAAGCAACAATTCATCTTAATGTGTTCCTGAAAGGATTTCTGGGCTTTTAATGTGCTGATATTAGTTTAGAATATGGCTCCCTTGCAGAGGGGAATAGCAGATCGCCCTGGCTGATGGTTGAGGGATGATGGCAGCGGCTGAAATGTCCCGATATGAGCTGTATTACATGCACGAGTGATTCCGATGCTTTTACTGTAATTGATTCTTTTCAAAGGCATCGTCTCGCCTGACACATTCATTCTCCTTTTTACATCTCTCTCTCTCTCTCTCTCTCTCTCTCTCTCTCTATGCATGTTTTAAGAAGCATCCAAGCATAACCTCCATTTATAAATGCTGTAGATATGCCCTGACTTGGGCCTTTCTGATCTCTTGGGGTCATTAAGGCACTTGAATAGATTGTGCTAAACTAGTGCAGACTGTCAAGCATTACCTGTTTTCATTTAATCCCTCAACAGGCTCACAACCTACACCTAATATCTGACACTCATTTAAACGACATTTTTCGAAGCTGTCTACAATTCAGCCACACTGTTGCATATTAGATGTTAGCTGAATGGCATGCTGGGATTGACTGTAGGCTGATTTAAGGGCTTAAATAGACTATAGTGCTGTGCTACTGATGCTTTTCTGTACCATTCATTCAGAGCCAATTTTTTTTTTCTTTCTTCTCTTTTTTTTTTTTTTTTTAGCCTGGGTAACGTAACAATGGTGCAACCTTATGTTCCGCCCTAGTAAACAAGATGCGAGTTATTTTGGAAATGGAGTAATTAAGCAGTACGGGTGCCGTCCCTGTGTAAAGCAGCGCACGGCGATGGCATTTGCATGCCTTTGAATACGTCTAGGCGTCTGTTGGGATTTTACACCGATTCCCGACGCCTGTGCCGTCTTTGTTTTAAACACCGCCAAACAAACAAAGAAGTGCCCTGCTGATGGGGTTTTTATCCTTTTCTTCCCCCTCCTTCTATGGTCTGTAGCAGTCTGGTCCTGGAAATGATGTTAACCAGGTTACAGTAGGTTAGATAGAAAAAAGATTCTTAGACAGTGTGCCGGTGTAGGTGAATGTAGGCATGCTTTTAGAATTTAAGGAGGTCTAAATGTCCCCGAAACAATAGGAAATTTAATCACCTTGTGGGGACACATTTGGCTGTTACCCATGAAGTAACCTGCAGTTTTATAATAATAATAATAATAATAATAATAATAATAATAATAATAATAATA
>JAOVYU010000042.1:4734848-4746395 GCA_025674565.1 Synodontis membranacea | reverse complement strand
TCTTTTGTGTATGTAGAAAATGTTTCAGATCTTTGAGTTCAGCTCATGCAAAATGGGAGCAAAACTGAAAGTGTTGCCTTTATATTTTTGTTCAGTATATATATAATACATACACTACTTATAATATAATATTCTACACCATTGTATACTAATTGCTAAGACTACATTAATGTAACATTAAACAAATGTAATATTTAATATCTCTACATGTAAAGAGAGAAATGCAATTCACATCAATTTTATTTTATTATTATTTTTTTATAATCCAGTGCTCTTAAAGAAAGTGAAACTCATCAGAGCTCATGTGTCATCTGCTGTTTGGCGAAGCAGCTGGCCAGGGATTAGTAGTTTAACTCAAGAGGGCACACGGCATGCCACATGCTAGTCTTAAAACTGGCGCGTATAATCTTTTCGGATTGTCTTGTAATTAATCCTAATCACTGCAGAAATGGTCAACGCGTGGCTGAGTAAATCAAGGCCAAGACCGGCTTAAGACATC
Organism: Synodontis membranacea; assembly: GCA_025674565.1. NCBI lineage: Eukaryota > Metazoa > Chordata > Actinopteri > Siluriformes > Mochokidae > Synodontis > Synodontis membranacea. The sequence continues at coordinate 4,745,896 of JAOVYU010000042.1, read as the reverse complement.
CTTTCTTTTTTGGGGGGCCTTTATAGGTTTATAATGCTTTGACTCAAGGACTTTTAATCAACAAACTATATTTTGAGAATATGAAAAGAACAGTGGTCCAGCTGCATGAAATTTCTTGCTTACAAAGGCTCAGATAAGTGACTAACATGAATGTATAGGTGACGTATAGTTACTTTTTAACGCACATACCATTCGTGATCAGTCGATGGCTGTAAATAAGACAAAATAAAGAGCTTATGTTTTATATTTTTGCATATCGCTTTACTACTTTTGACTAGAGCAATGGAATTCAGTACAGGGAGAATAAAAATACATTCTTCTTTAAACATCCTGGTTTTATCCTCATTTATTTCTTTAAACAAACCATATTGTTAGTTTTCATCGTGTGACCAGAGAGGATAAAATCTGCGATCACGCTCCCCTTTCTGAGTTGAGCAGATGAGCTAAGTCATTTATATAAATACAAGGAAACTGGAGTTGCTAAACTATAAACAGATTTTTTTTTTTTTTTTAATTATTATTATTATTTATTTATTTATCAGTTTTGCTACAGTATTTTTTTCTGGGCCTGCATATGGACGGCAGTCTGCCAGCCAGCACTCCCGGTACACAAGTAATTACTAACAAAATAGCACTTATTTTCACTCTATTCTCTACACCATATCCTTAAAACCAAAGCACCAATTTTGTGTGAATATAGCCAAGGAAAATATGCAGCAGCGTACATGTATCAAGATTCACAATTTCCGAGAAAAGCTTGATTCATGTGTTTGTGGAGCAAACAAACTTCCAAATGAAGTAATGGACCACAAAACTGGAGGTTATATAGCATGTGCCAGCATGCTGCTCTTGGGTATTGGGGCACGGTTAAAAAGAATTGCCATATTTTCATTTCTTCCCTCATAAACGAAGTGCGGAAGAGGATCTCTTGAGGATATGGTCACTGTGATGACTGAGCTGCCAGGCATGATGGGCTCACAGGGAGTGTGTGTGAATGACTGCACATCCCAGTGGCAAATGGTCGGTGTAATTTTACATACACTTAAGCAACATAATTTATGCACACATGTACAGTCAGTAGAGTGCATTCATATGCATGAGTGTATGCACATTCACAAACACATCTGTACACAAAGGCACAATTATAAAGATGGTACATTTGGACTCGCACACGCTGAATTGAATATTCATGCACGCCGCCGACGTCCTTATTGCTAGCAGTCTACTGAATCACGACATGTCGCTGCGTGCTGTTAGTATTTTGCATTCAAAACCCTACACACACAAAACCTTTTTTCTTTTTTTCCCCCTGCTCCCACCTTTCCGTTTCTTTCACAGCCTTCTCCTTTACTCCCCTCCCTCAACCTTTGTTTCCTTAGCTATGAGAATTGTCGCTGTAAACATGTTGACAAATGGCCCTTTGAAAGAAGACATTTCTTCAGTAACAAAGTGGATATTTGAGAGGGCTTGCAGGGCTTGCTTTACAGCCACGTCGCTGATCGGTTGTCCTCTCGCCAAGCACCTCAGGCCTCCCCTAGCCCACCCATGATGGCCCCACCATGAAGGAACTTATAATTGCTGCAGAGGCAAGGTTTCCTAAAAGCTTTCCTAACACCCGTTCTCTCTGACATGAAGTTTAGCTGGCACTGGATGTTCCTGGGACAGCCAAAAGGTTTAGTGTTCTTCGTTAACATTTTAATATGATTTGTTTTGGCACCTAACATACCAAAAAAAAAAATAAAAATAAAAAACCCCCCAAAAGCAACAACGAGAAAAAAAAAAAAAAGAAATTGGCATGCACGAGCAGTCAGGAGATCAGCGCAATGCCAATGCCAAATTCGCTGTCAACGGCTGCACTTAGCAGAGGAAGGGCTTTGGAAGAAAAGATGTAATTAACGTTATTGTGTTTCCACCCACGGCAGGCCGGCTTTGAACAGGAGCTGGTAATTCCCATTCATGTCTCTGAATGGCCTTTGTTGGAGTGGCCCTTGTTGAAAAATTGGATTATCCTACACACCTTGGTAAGAGGAGATAATCTCTGACCTGCGCTATTATCAGAACAATCCTCCATTCAGTTAACCCAGGGCCATTTAGCAATAATGATTAGTCTGCATCATTTTTTTTTTCTTCTTTTAACCAATTATTCAAACTACCAAGGAATTTGAGTGTATTTGTGCAATATTCTTTAACGCCTGCAGAATAATCAGGATAGAAACCTACACCTAACTGGAGAAAGCTTAGCAAATATGTGTTTAAGGAGACGACGGGCGAGTCCAATGGGTAATGTAGGATCAATCTAGCAGAGTGCTGATTTATAATACACAGGTCTATAGTTATAAAGAGTTAGGGATGAATAACACACCTAATGGAATCCTACTCCATGTTGCATTCAGTCCAAGTCCAGCGAAGTGCTATTAGAATTCTTTGAGCTAAATTCAGAGCTAACTAATATTGAATGATATCAGTAATATATAATAATCAAGGAACATCTGCGAAACAAATGGGGACAAGTATATGGGTGTGCAAACTTTTGATATGAGAGTATGGATAAGTCTCAACAGCCTGTTTATGTGTGTGTGTGTGTGTGTGTGTGTGTGTGTGTGTGTGTATGTATGTGTGTGTGTGTGAGAGAGAGAGAGAGAGAGAGAGTGTGTGTGTGTGTGTGTGTGTGTGTGTGTGTGTGTGTGAAGGCCCTGGCTAGTGGAGCGTTGCCTATGTGAGAGGTCCCGGTCGTAGCGGACGGCTAGCTCGACACAGATCAGGCTTTCATGTGTTCACTGTGTGGGGCTCCAACCTGCAATAAAGGAACATTTTTTCTGCTTAAATTTGTCCGGCAGCCCGCCTTTGATTCCTTTATCCACTCTCTCCCTCTGCATTCCCTTTTTTTTTTTTTTTTTTTTTTTTTGGTAGGCCGGATCATGAGGTCAGATGTCCATGCATGGACAGAGAAGTGTAGTGAAGAGGAAAAATGAAGAAGGCTATTAGGTGTTGGTCAGTATAACTCTAAAAGGGTTTTTATAGTGACTTACACAGGCTGCCCCATCACTTCTGCAGACACAGCTAACCGTGTATATCCTGTATATCTGGTTTGTTTATCATTGATTATTAAATCAAATACTTTAAACACAACTGTACATTTTAAAAGTCAGGTGCTTATCCTGTTTAATTGTGTGGAGGAGTGTGTGATTGTGTTGCGTCCCCCATAACAACTGTTTTTGGAGATTTTGAGATTACCCATACTCCTGAGCCTGTAAGGGAATAAAAGGACAAATGAATAAATGTACCTATTTGAAAGCTACTCACTAGTCTTGGTTTCCAAAATTGTTCTTTCTTTCTTTCTTTCTTTCTTTCTTTCTTTCTTAGAAATTTGTACTCAAGTTTTCCCAGAGGCTTGGTAATTAATAAAAAGAAATTATATTGGTCCTGAAATATACAGTTGAGTGAAATATTTGTCATCCCTTTGGGGGAAAAAAAATCTAAATACTTTATGAAGTTAATACAAGGTGTAAGTAAGTAAGTAAGTAAATAAATAAATAAATAAATATCTCTGCGTACGTTATCTATTTTTTATTTTCTTTTGTTTTCTAGTTGGAGTATATTTTTATGAAGTTTTTTTTTTTTTTTTTTTTTATTGTTGAATGTTTCACCAATTTTCGATGCATACAAAACATTGGATATTTTAAAACAGAGCCGTAAACTTGAAGCGAGCAGAATAAAATGCCTGAATAAATTCTGCATATAACAGAAAGCAGAACACCTAATTATCAGTGCGCTTATTAATCTGATCAGTATATTAGCCATTTATCTGGATGGAAAGTTTGCATGCTGATTTCCCATTCTGTTCTTCAGAGAACAGGTTGCTGCTTTTAATCGGCTTAGTAGGCGAGGTACCGGCCTCCTGCCACTGGTTTCAGCCCAAGCCACGAGCGCTGGGAATTTAATATGGCACTGCTGTTGTGTGTATTAGCTCTGTGCCAGTCAGAGGTGCTTGGTCCTCGCTGTGCCACCTGTTCAGACCTTGCAGTCCCCTTTGACAGGAGGGCAGGATATTGGCAGAAAGTGGACGGGGGGCTTGGTGGAACCATCTCACAGGTGTGCTCATTAGCCGTGTGTTTGTGAGTGTGAATGTGAATGTCTGTTTCTGCAATTCAGACTTACCACCTGCTCATTGGAGCACTTTGAGTGTTTCAGACACTCGGCCCAGAACTGTCTGTTCCACTGCATGACCTTAATGCATGGAGAATGAAAAATTCCATTCCGGACTTCCTATAACCACGTCCATGTTTCCGTCTGTGATCGTATGCTGACACTTTCAACAAAGATATCAGATATCTCTTAGAAAGGTGCATAAATACCCTGCGTGGTGTCACGGGACCCGATTTGTATGAAATTATATATAATGGTTGAATTTATCTTAAAAATCAGTGAGCTTTACTTCTGACTAGGTTAGCTATAGAACCTGCAAACTGTGCTAAATAGCTAGTTAACATGGCTATTTAAATATTCAAAGTGAAGTTACATGTCCATCAGGAAGTTGCCCATTGTCTGAATTTCCACAAGATCACGAAGAGAAGACCTCACATTGTGTTTGCTTTGTTTTCGGCGATATCGATATGGATTTAGGAGGTCGATCTGAAAGCACAGCACTCTTACTTTTAGACGAAGTGGAAACCCTTTAATAAAAATAATGATATATCGCTTTTAGCGTCTCTTTAATGTCTTTATAACATTAATATGGATGTTACTTAACCGTGTTTCATGTATATGATAAAAAGCCTAGCCTAAAAACCCATCCCAGTTACCAATTTAACTGCAAATTGTAGCCAGTTGGAAGGGTCGGGAAAAAAAAAAAAGGGTTTGATGACGGAGATGTTGCTTGAATGGTTAAGCTTAAAAAAAAATAATAATTAAAAAAAAGAAAAGTAATAAATAGCATTACAATTGTGAAATCACGCATGAACAAAACAGAACGGAATTCAATCACATAGTCCTTGCTTATTCAAATGTATCATGATCTATCAGTTTCCAGTCAATAGTATAATCACCTAGCACTTCTCTAATAGCTTTACACTGCATAGAATTCAATACCAGGCCATCATCTTTTAGGAAAGTATTCAAGAAACTCCTTAATGAAATGCTCAAGTGTGATTGCTGATCACAGGTTTAAAGTATTAGCAAAGAAGACAATTATAAAATGTATGCCCCTCTGAACACAGCGATCTCTTAAATCATTTTCCTATTTTATTTCCAAGTCTCCACACTGCGAGTCTCCCATGTGTTTCTCGTGTGTGTTAAGCTTTAAAAAGACCAGCCGTGGTGTGAGGTTTTTACCACAGGCCTTGTTAAACAATCTTATTCGTTCTGAAAATGATGGAAAACATTGTCAAAGGAAGAATTAGTAAGTCAAGGTTGACGGTATGAAATACAGTGTGTGTTTAAGATGGATCCCAGATCCGACATGGGAAAACGAGAGAAGTTTATGTAAGAAGGTGAAGAGAGGAGTGTGAAGTCTCGGGCACGCTTAATGCCATGTGTGAAAAATGAGATGGTATGAGTTACTCAATGGCCAGGCAGTCAAACCGAGAGAATGATTTGCTTTTGATGTATTAAACTGATTTGTAACACCATAAGTGGCAGTAAAATGGAAACCATTAAGCCTGAACGTACTGTGAGGAGCATGTGCGGCGATGAGAGAACTCGAAGCTGCACCTTTAAAGTCCCCAAGAAATGGCTTGTGAGTCATGATTTGATTCTGTATGTTCAGTGAGGAAGTTGGTGTGATGGCATGTCGAAGTGCTTGACTGATTTACTCAAGAGCAAGATCAATTCAAGATCACTTTCTTATTGACCCCGAAAGAAACTTGACAGTAGTTTAGTGAACTAGCTAAATATGGAGAATAGCAACTGTGGAAGATTTCTCAGTACTGACGCCACCCATGCTTGTTTTTATATAAACGTCCAGTTACATAAAAGTCCTTACTTATAAAAATTTTCAGAATCGAACATCGTGAATGGTGCCAAACGTTGGTTTTTGGAAGTTTGTGAATATACAGTATTATGTTTTGTTCCATATTGGTGCTTTGAGTTGCCACTCTCAGACTCCATAAACTATATGTATATATATATATTGTCTTTGGAGATCTACTATATAGGATTTAGGGGGATTGATTGGAACATGGTAAATACTGTATGTATTCATTCATGTATAATTACCTGTAACTCTAAATCTATAAATTTGTGTTTTGTAGAATGAGCCCTTTATATCAACATAGGGAGCAAATCCATGTTGTGCTCAAAATGGACAAACCTGTAGACTAGAGGTCCCCAACCCCTGGTCCGCAGACCAGTACCAGTCCGTGGATCATTTGGTAAAAGAAAAAAAAATGTGGTTAAAATTATGGTTATTTTTCTTTCAATAGTCTTCCAGATCTTATTTTGAAAAGAGACCCTGCCCTCGCCTCACTACCGCACTTGACTCTGGCACGCCATTTCACGCATCAGCCACACAAGCTAACCCTTGAAAAAAATGAGCCAAAAACAAAATTCACTGGAGAGCTTTTTCAGGAAGGAACGAGCAAACGATGGGACAGCAGAAGGGCCAGAATGGGACTGCAAGCAAAAAGAAAGCTGCATTTAAATGAAATACCAAGATTCCTACCCAAGTTACCCAAGTTCCTACCCAAGTTTGCAAGGTTCATCGCAAGAGGTGATACACAAGCTCCACACCTGCTGTGCAAACCCCTGAGTCGCTACCTGGTCCGCGGAAACATTTTCATGCGTGAAACTGGTCCGTGGTACAAGAAAGGTTGGGGACCACTGCTCTAGACTGTGCCTTCCACCCTTCACATTTTTTAGAAGTGACAGCATGAAAGGAAGATGAAGGAAAAAAGGAAGGAAGACAAAGAAGAGGAATCAGTGCTGGTATAGGCTACCAGGTTTTAGAACCCAAATTTTGATAAATGGAGGATCATACTTATTATGAAGCATGAAAAAAAGCATGAGAGGGTGAATGTAAGTTGTAGGCATCTTATGGCCAAAATATGTTCTAATAGATGCTTGGATTCAACATTCAGTTGGTTGCAATCAAAGGCTACATAGTTTACGTTTAAACATCCTTTTTTTCATTATCGTCTTTTCTTTAGATGAGCCATCAAAAGTCTTCCTAACCTAATAATTAGACCTGTAGCTAGTAAGGCTGTTGTTAAGACTGCCACTGTCAAATCCGAGACAAGTCCGAGCCCAGAAGTAGCAGAGATTGAGTCAAAAAGGAGTCTTAAGAGATCAAAACCAAGGCAGAATAAAGTCAAAATGCTTCAACTATTTAGCTGCATTTGTTTTACTTTTGTTGCCAATGATTAGGCTGTTTTCTAGGAGAAAGAATTGCAGCTTGTCATCCAATCAATCAATCAATAAAAAAAATAAAGATACCACAAACCTTTTCATTTTACAAACTCTCAGTCAAGACCAAGGCCATAGAGTGATTACAAATGCCAGGAAGTCTAAGTCAGTGTAGAAAACATCCCAAGACTGCACTTGAGTCCCACAGCCCTAGTGGCTAGTCTTTGGTATGATGTGCTGCCTTCGGGTAAATCATTTTTGCTAAGATATTATACCTTTCTGGGTCTACCTCCAGAACCACTGTCTGCCATTTGACAATCCGCATTTTTTAATTATGCTGTACATGATTGAGCCGTCATCAGCCGTCCGTGGTGCTGACCGTGACAGAGTTGCAGGATCATCTCTGGGATGCATGTTACACATCTGAGTGGTACGCTTATATTTAAGAATTAGCAGCAAAAATGATCTATAAATCATTCTAAAGGAGTAATACTTCCACTGCTGTCAGTATGTACTGTACGTTCTAGAGAGCAGTTTATTAGACAAAATACAAGATGATTACAGCAATAAGGCATCAATAAATTGTAATCATTATCTCAGAAGCAAAAATGAAGGGAAATATACTGTATGTAAAACCGAATTTGATTTCTTTAATTTTCATCCACGCACATGCTGATTTGTGTATATTATAAGGAAAACTGATCCTTATTTCCAGGATTGAGATGAGACCTCAATCAGGATCATAGCTGCTCCACAGAAACCCAGATTTTTATTATTATTTTTTTTTTCCTTGCTGAAGAAAATGTTTGGAACACCATGGCCAAAACTTTTGAAATGAAAGCTGACATATGAAGATTTCTTTGTTCGCTTATCACTAGGAGTGTCTTGCCAGTTGATCCAATTAATTTTCCCTTTCAGAAAAAAAACCCTCTCTCTCATGGGACATGTCTGAGTGTGTCTGTGTGTGTCTGTGTGCGTGGGTGGAGAAAGACACACACTTGAACCCGTGGCCGCCTGTGTTTGTATCTCCATAATTAGTCCAGGGAATTCAGTGAGATCTTGTTTTGAGGGCGACTAAAGGTACCAGATGGACTTTGGGGGGGTGGAGTTGGGCACAGCAAGACAAGCATACAAGAAAACAGGAGGAAAAGAAAAGAGAGGAGAGATGGATACAACAAAGGGAGGAGGGGGGAAAAAAAAACCCACAACAACAAGCACATCACTGCCAAGATGGACAGACTCCCTCATCCCTCCTCCTTCTCCTCTCCACTAATCCCCTCATCACTCCATCACAGTCGCTCCATCCATCTCAGGGAATGCCACGCAGCCTGGTAAAGGCAGCTAGTGTTCTTTTCAGGGAGAAAGACATAATCTGCTATAAAACTTACCCAGGCCCGGCTTGACCCATAAATATCCCGTTTGTGTTGGTGACATCTCCCTCTCCCTGTCACTAAATACAATCTGAAAGAAGCTTAAGAAACAAATCAGAAATGAATTTGCATCTTCTGCGCATTTTTAATGCCCTTGCTACTTGCTGCTCGATTTAATTCAGCGTTTTTTTTCCCCCCAATTAATCTCAACAGATTAAACGTTTCCTGGATGGTCAAAGACCTTGTGGTAGTGCCAGGAATGAAAGAAATATCATTGTTAATGAAATGTAAGTGAACAATAACATGGATAAATTTGAAGCAATTATTGTTAAGTCTGGTGCTGTTAATGGTCATAGCTTATAACATATTTTATTTATATCTATATCTATTAAGGACATCGTGCTGGCCCAGCATATACCATCTGCACCTCACAGCTCCAGGGTTCTTGGTTTGATCCTAAGCGCAGGTTAATGTCTGTGCGGAGTTTCTCTTTTAGGGTTTCATCCTGGTTCTCCAGTTTTGTCCCCCCCCCCCCCCAAAAAAAAAAAACAGTAGGTGAATTTGACGCTCTTAATTTCCCCTAGGAGTGAACAAATGTGTTAACGTGTGTATTATGTCCTGGTGTTGCATCCAAGGTGCATTCCTGGCTCATACCCAGTTTTATAATAGGAAACGTTCTGGATCCACTATCCACCCCGGCCAACATAAAGCAGTTAAAGTTAAAGGAATAAACAAATGAATATAGATAGGAATAATTTGTATAGTACTTTGTGGAATAACTGAGCTGTGAAGTATAAATATGCAGCATTGCAGTATGCATTTTAGATGACTTTCTTTTGTCTCTGAATCAATACTGTGGTTTGTTATTTAAAACAGGAACTATGCTGTTGTGGCAGGAAATTATATGTTGGAAGGAATAATGTGGCTTTCTGTCACTGTCATTTTTGAGAGAAAAAAAATATAGATGAAAAAAAAAATAAAAAATGAAGAAAGTAAGAAAAACCCAAGGACCAGGATCTGACCTTCACCCTGGTCAGAAAAATACACCAGAATGTTTTTTTTTTTTCTTGTTCTCAGCATTGTTCTTAGTAAAATGAGCGTTTAATCTTTTGTGGAATACTTATAGTGTTATTCACACATTTTATGTACCAAAGGAAAACACTCGCATGGTGCTTTGCAGAGAATAAATGTATAAGGTTTGCACGTAACATATGGCTTCGTATATGGGTTAAAGAAGAAAAAAAAATAGAGCACAGAATGATGGGAAGACTTGTCAGGGAAGAAGGGAGTCCAAACTATCTGCGAAACCTCACTATCCCACTGGAGGAGGACACACTGAGGTGTAACGAAGAACTAAACGAGGGTAGATTACATCGGCAGCATCTCAGAGATGTGACAGAGCCACTGACTTGGAGAGAAGAGAGAGAGTAGACATGTAGAGAGATGAAGAGAGGGAGGGGAGAGCTTCTCCCCAGCCCAGGTTGACAAGCGCCTGGCTCTTGAGCCATACGGCCCTGTCTTTTGCACCAGCTGCACCCGCCGCCTGACACTTTGACACGGGCACAGCGGTGACAAATAGCCGGGGCCTTCACCCGCTGCCACGCTGTCTGCCCGCCGCTAAATCAGGCCAGCGCTAGTGTAACGCGGCCCTGCTGACAGGTCTTCTGTCACAGCATGGCGCTCATCAGGGGCTCCACGGGTGGCTTAACCCTACAGAAGGGGCTTGGACAGCACTCGTTTCTCTCTCGCTCCATCGTTTCTCTCTCTCAGTGTTTTTTTTTTTTTTTTTCTTTGAAAGACATACTGAGGCTGAGAGCTCGAGAAGTCCCAGCTGAGCAGGTTGTCAGTTCTGTGTGTGTGTGTGTGTGTGTGTGTGTGTGTGTGTTCTTAAGTCTGGGATATAGTAGTGTGCATGTAATGGTGTGAAGCAGAGTCTTCCATGACCACATATCATAATAAATAGTATGTTTAAATTGTGTGACATAGTAGTTTAGAATCATAGAACACAGCTTGGATATTTCTTGGCGGTCCTTAGCATCATTTTAGGCAAAATAAATAAATAAAAAATACAGTTAAAAGCGGTGCTTAGAGTATCCAGGTGAGATTATCCACTGAATCAAACAAACCTTGGGCACATTTTCGTCTAATGGCACCTAGTGAGATTTTATTTATTTATTTATTTATTTATTTATTTTTTAAAGAAACGGAGATGCAGGTTTTCCTGTGAAATAATTTTAACTAGTAATGCTTGTTTGTCTATATATATGATCAAACTACCCCATAAATCTGCAGTTAAAAAAAATAAGTGATAATTTTTTTTTTTGGGGGGGGGGGGGGGGG
>JAOVYU010000042.1:4701101-4711529 GCA_025674565.1 Synodontis membranacea | reverse complement strand
ATTTAGTATAATAATAGTCATCCCTCATTTTGATACACATTGCGCGTTACGACCAAGGTCATTTATTTATTTATTTATATTTTGTTTTACTATTTATTTGTTTGTTTGTTTGTTGCAGTATTCCATAAATTCTTTTCGTCCAGCTGAGAATGGGTGATGAACAGACCCCACATCTGTCTGTTTCCATCTCTCTCTATTACAGGACTGAGCGGTACCATTGGGCATGCGCGGAAAAAAGGAAAAAAAAAAAAAGAAAAAGAAAAAAAGAACGTCTGTCAGGTCGATACATGAGTGATTGATGTGAAGCTCGGGACCTTCGCGACCATTACGCACAAATGCGTAATCGCATCAATTAACAGATGGGAATGGCCTTGTTTAACCAGCCGAGCAATGCCCTCAAAACCAGCAGTTATGGGGAAATTCCTAGTGCGGGTAAAAAAAGGGGGAAAAAAAGAACTGAAAATATAGTTACGTATCTAAATATAGAATAGCAGTGGGAAGTGATTAGCATTGTATTGAATGATGCGCACTTGAAAAGGGCTGCAAGGTTCACTCCGGAAAAAAATGGGGAAAAGGATATGAAGGTCTATTTAATGTCTTCGAGACAATCAAATTAGAAATTTCTCAATACATCCTCATTCCATCATGGTGGCATTATAAAATCTGGTGTTTTTATCACCTTGGATAATCATTCCGCCCCCAACCATTTGGAGTAACGCATCATGTTAAAACACAATGACGTTAATGTTGCCTTCCCTTCATCCACCCCACTCCACCCCTTATCCTAACCTAACGCCCATCTCTCTCTCTCTGAATTTCATCAGGCCCCGATAATATGAGGAGAATATTTCACTGTTCCTGTTTTACAAGGGCCGAGAGCTCTTTGGCCGCAGATCCCACTGCGATTACGCGCTTTCTCTTCGAGTGGCGCCAAAGAGCCGCGAGTAAAGCGCGCAATCGTGTAGAGAAGATAACGCCACAAAGAAAAAACACGAGTATGACCTGTAGTGACTGGTCCATGGCCCATGAATACTCTATAGTGCCATGGTCCACCCGGACAAACTTGAATCATGACACGGACCTGGGGTGAACATTGGGAAGAAGCTTGGATATCCAAATCCGCATACTAGCATCCTAAATATCTTAGTGTTAGGCGTGAGCTTGGCCATGGGTCAACACTATTTAGCAAATAGTCTCATAGTTACTATACCAAAATAATGAAAATATTTTGCTACAGTAACCAGGCATGAAAGATACTTGACCAATTGCACTTACTTACTATTTCGTAATTAGTATACTTAAATATTATTTTGGAATATTGGTACTTGACGCAGATATTATTGATTTATTTGCATGCCTACTCAAGTAAATTTCCTTCCATTTTGCATTTGGACCTTTAAAAGTCTCCTTAGAAAAAAAAAAAAAAATCATATGCCAATGTAAATTTTTTCTTTCCCTGTTGCTTCATCAATTGGTTATGTTTCCTTATTTAGGGGATAAGCACCCAAGATCCATAGGCCATCCATTGTAATGCAATTTTTTTTCTTGAATAAGTGCCCAAATTTGCATTAGAGTCAAATGAAACTGTGCACAAATATGCTAAATAGTCTTTGTGCTTGTGTTCTTTTTTTGTTGGATTCACCAACGAGTCATACAGAATGATGTGCCTGCTTTGCACATAAAAAAACCCCCAAAACAAACAAAAAAGTCATTAAACATGTTAAGCCAGGTCAGCTTCTGGTAAATTTGTATTATTAAAATAAGTATAGTAAATTAGTAGTATATTAATATTATTTTCATTGCTAATGCCATCTTATTCATCAGGGTTAATAAATTAAGCATTAGCCAACCAGCAAGCCACATTATACATCCGCGTTAGCATTAAATTCAATATTTAATAAATATGCATATAAGAATGAAACATTCACAAATGTTCATAAACAAATGAATATTCATTCATAAACATTTTTTATTTAAAATAAGAACACTAATTCAATATTTAGTAAACTATTGAAAATAAAGATGCTAGAAAGGGTTTCATATTTTGCACAATGAACTGAAAACAAATATCATACCATAATGTGGATGGTTCTATATGGCAGGAGTTATTATTATTATTTTTTTAATTTAACAAGTTTAATTTTATGTTCCAATAAAATAAAAGTTTATTCTGGAAACCTGAAAATGGCATACTGTTCAGGGTCACTACACTAGGATGTACTACGTTCACTGTGGTGTACTAGTTAGCATGATTTGTTAACTAGTGCAATATCATAACTCGAATGTTGAGTGAACTCAAAGCATTTCTTTTTCTCCAGGTGGACCAAGATCTACTCTGTGAACACGGGAGCTAACATAAAGCATGACATACAGTTCTCTTACCAGCTACGAAAGTCCCTTGATCAAAGCCCACATACATTTAGGCCTATTAAGGCTATTTATTCGCCTCGCATGAACATGAGACACACCTGAGGCCGAGGAGAGCAGTGCAGAGGAAGGTCAGGCTCTCTCATGCACTTTCAGAATAGCTTACAGGATTCCGAGCCTCTCACAAGGGCGTGCATGATAGCCCAAGTGCATATGGACCCACTCATGCATTATGTATAAGCAGCAGTTTGAGGAGGGGAGGGTGAAACTCAAAGCAGCTTTAATTGAACAGGCAGGGTGCACTGACCAGCTCCTTCGTTTGCCCATATCATTTTTCACACTCACTAGATCCAAGGAGCCAGTCGGTCTAAACTCAGAGACGTCAACGTGTCCCTTGTCCTCTAGCAGCTATCGAGGCTACAGTGTGAATTTTTGGTTTTGGCATTACTGAACTTGCTCTTAAGATAGAAATCAGATACTGAAAGTGCATTGGTAGTGCTTCAAAGTGGACAGTTTTTTTTTTTTTTTTTCCCTGCCATAAAGTTCTTAATGAATAATTATTAGCGCTAAAACATATTTTGGCAGCTAATTTCATGGCCAACATGAAGGCCCATGGAGATATTCTAACACCGATTAGAACAGCACTTTTGAATACTCAAATCTGCTTCATCGCTGGGTGTTGATTGATTTCTGTAACAGTAGTAATAATTCAATGCTGGCTGTAATTCAAAATCACAGGTTTACATTAAAAGCAAAAAATAGTAATTTTCAATAGTAACAACTATTTCACAGGGACTTGGATGGCAAATGCTCCACATAATCTAAGACTTATTAGCTCTTATTTATTTTTCGCAGATTTTCTCAAAAGCCGATGATCACACGACTGCTACCAACCAGGGGTAACATTCTCCAAGACACGTGAAATTGCCGACTGGATCTTTTCATGCACAGGGTGAACCTACATATATCCACGATTGGTTAGTATTGCTGTGATCGACAGGAGCCAGGGCGTATGCCATCCCTACCACTAAGAAAGCACAGCCAATTTTGCTCTCTTGGACTCCTGGTCATGAATGGATGTGTTATTGTTGGAATTCAAATTTGCGATCTCTGGACCATAGTGCAAATTCTTTATTTGATGTAAGATCTTTAAGATTTATGTGTCAACGCTTGGTTTCCACCACATGAAAGTCTTCAACACAAACCAGTTTGTGCTTTTTGGTACTTATGCAACATGAATAGCTGCATTTTTCATCCCTAACTTCAAGTACAGAAGCATCAACTGTGACCTTCTTTGGATCTATTGTAAACACTAATCAGTTCATCTGCTGGTTACAAAGTTAATTCCGCCTAAAGCCTCAAAACATTCAAGTACTTGTTTGTGGGATATTGCACTAATGAGGATCTTGGATCTACATACTGTACAAATGGAAAGATGGACACGTGCAGACAACCCAAAACATTTTTTTTTTTTTTGTGGCTTTGTGGCACAAGTGATAACAGGAGCTCCTTTTGTGAATGTTCCACAACCTCATATGACTATGAGTGGTAAAATGTGTGCTGCATAAAAACGAAGATGTCAGAACATGATATTATTGGAAAATGATCAACTTCAGACCACACAATCAAATCACACCGCCCCACTGTTTAGTATTTTCTTAAAAGAACACGATCTGTCTTGTTTTAGTCCTTACTTATCACTTTCTAATAACTATCATTTAACATTCAGGAAAATGGAGTCAAAAGGCATGTTTTTGTGTAGAGTTAAAACAAAGAATGTGCTGAGTTCACTATAACTCAGCTCTTTGGTTACTAGTGTGTGTGTGCTTGCTAGTGTGTGCCTTCTCTGTTAGTCTTGCATATGGATTATTAGGATTCAGAAAGGTTAAACCAACAGCTGGCTTCGACTTCACCTTTAATACAGTTCTCATGCTGCTTTAATGAATTTCACAATGCATTCAATTTTTTTCTTCATAAGACTGATCATGGCTTTTTTTTTTTTTGTTTTTTTTTTTTTTTAATGAAATAATAATAAAGATAAGGAATGATGAAGGGGAGGAAGCATACAGAAATACGGAAGACTGATTTCATTATGCAACATGGATATAGCCGATACTGATATTCTTATGAATCCTCAACACACTAGGTCCTGAATTATTGTGGACACAATCACACACCCTCATGTGGTTTCATCTGGGGCCAGGTATTAATACTGCTAAGTTGCCTAAAAAAAAAATAAAAAAAAAAAAATTGAAAAGAAAGTAATAAATATTTAAATGAGAAGTGTTGAATTGATAATGAATGTGGTCATAGGAGTGCCCAGTAAATCCCAAAATCAACTTTGTCTGAGCTGCAGATTAAATTGACCACAGCGAGACTTTAGCAGCGTTATTAAAACAATCACAATGAAAAAGTTATCACTCGAGATTTTCTAATAAAGCCTCTGGAGGATAGTAATGAGTTGGGGTTTATTCACTGACACATTTTTAATAATAGGTGTTCATTAAGTTCTCGTGTGTGTGGTTTATGAGTTGGACAGAAGCACAGTCTGCTGGAAAGGTTCGGGAAATATTCAGACCTTGTGTCATACTGTACTATAGTGAAACAATTCATTGCAAAAGCAAGGAAGAAAGCAGAGCAGGGCGTGCTGTTATTGGAAATTAATCAGTGACTGGGTGGAGTTACTGTCTGACAGCGTGTAACATGTTACAACAATTTGCCAAATCAAACAGTTTATTTATTTAAAAAAAATAAAAAAAAAAGTATGAATTGCATCTTCCTTTTAAATGAATAGCTATTGATATTGTTGCGCAACAGCTGTAACCAGTTCTTCCCTCATCAGCATCTTTGAAAGATCTTTGGTACAAAAAATTTCCTTGTTTATTTAAGAGAGTTAAGTGTTGGATGATGATGTGAATAGTGTCCTATCCAGGGTGTATTTCTGGGTACTTTCAATGTTCCTGGGATAGACTACAGATTACCACTGCAACCCTGTCCTGTTACTGGAGATGAACGAATGGAAAAAAAAAGAAAGAAAGACAATCCAACATTTATTTGAAAAAAAAAAAAAAAAAAAGAAACCCCAAATGATTTATGTTTCGGGTTCGTTTGGAGCATTATGTAGTGACAGTAATACAGAAGGCAGTTGAAGTGTGTGAACATGTGTGCGTGCGTTTGTATAGACTTCAATAGCTGGCAGATGCCACTGCGGAATGCTGTAAACCTATCATCTGTGGTGCTGTCTCAGATTTGTAACTTGTCGCACACAGAGTGGCCTGGCATTGATGGGGGACATTACTGACGGTGTGTGTCAGAAATATGATGTTGTATGATGCCTGTGGCTAATCTCGTGTGCATGTGCTTAGCATGGTTCTTGTTTACACGGTCTCATGGATGCATTTTGTAACGCGTGTGCCTATGAAAGCACATTGTTCATCCTTTGGAAAATGGCTGCAGGACGTTAGGTCTGTTTACTTCATTCAGAGTTGTATTACTTCCATAATAATTATGATCATATTGGACCATGGTTTACATCAATAGTGGCATTTGTACACGTTTCAAATCGTTATAAGCTTAGTGGATTTGTTTATTCTGAAAATGTTCCCTAATTTTATAAGTGTTCTTCATCCTTTAACTTTACAGTATCCTCTGTTCCTTAAGTCTGCAGTCTCTCTTTTTTTTCCCCGTCCCCGGGGAGAAGTCCCATCTGCAGCTGGTTGATGGCGGTTAAGCGGAAAGTGGTGCCAATACAAATAGCAGTGCTTGATGTTTGTTTGCATAAACTGTTTTGAGAGGTAGCACCACTTTTTTTTCCCCTCGTGCTTGCTCTTTTTAAGGCGGAGTTGCTATGAGGTTGAGGGGCCATGACTAAGCTAGGGAACATAATGCTTACCCAAGCATTGATGTTTGATTCTATTTGGTTTCTTACACTCCCTTTTTTTTTCTAAGGCTTTTTTTTTTTTTTTTTTAATTTTGTTTGTTTGTTTCAGTTCATCTCAGGGTCCCAGTGTATCTTCTCTGCAGCAGTCTGGCTTCTGTGGTTAAGTTACATGGTGAAGGACAGAGGGCCAAGTCTTATTTTCTGTGAGCATTAAAGAAACACACGCTGTAGTAATGCCAAATTTACTTTTCCACTTGCCGTCACTTCAAAGCCTCACTCTGGGTACCGTGCAGCATTAGTAAAGAGAAGTTGTCCTAATTGAGAAGCGAGGTTTTGCCTTTCCCTTTTGATTCTGCTCCTCGACTGTGGCGACTCCGGAGGAGGAGAAAAACGCAGAGGCATGTAAGGGCGGGAGAGTTCGAGCTTGGGTTACATGTACCAAAAAAAAAAAAAAAAAAAAAATCCTCACTTTCGCTCCATTATCGCTGGCACGTTTATGCTTCAGGTTCTCATCCCAGGGATTTGGGCAAAAGCGAAAGTGACCAATTGGTAGTCATCATCACTTATCTGCGGTTATTCTGCTGCTTTAGCAAAATTGACCTGACTGCTTTCATCTTCAGGTAAGTGTGCTGTGCTGGAGGTAACTAAGAACAGACAAGTCTGCACCGTGGAAACCTGCCCACATACCCCGCTGTCTAGCCATGCCTCAACGGGATAAAGCAGCATTTCCACTGGTGACAGTTCAATTGCAAGGGCCTCTGGACCTCATTTGCGGCCCAAGCTTTTCTCCTCCACGGTCAGCCTCCAAACGCAAGCCAGATGCCTCTAAAAATATTTCCTCCACACGTTTTGGTTTTCATCTGCCATTCCGTGGCTGTGTGGTATCATGCCTCGGGGCTTAAAGACGCTTTATACCCATGTTTTCAGATGGAAAAAACAACAGTTCTACTCATGTCCTGTGCTGATGTGTCTGGGATTTACCTACTTTATCTTGACAGGATCATCTTTAAGCACTAAAAACACACTCATCCCTCCAGGACACACATGTTACATGAGTTAATATGAGCTTACCACACCTTGCTTCTCAAAGTTACAGAGAAGATAGCAAGACATAAAACGGTATAAAGTTTATTGCCAAAGCATTATATTGACACATTCAAAGGATCCTCCTAAATCTCACATGTCCCATCCAGCCTAAAGCAAAAAAAAAAAAAAAAAAAAAAAGTTCAACGGCTTTTGTTATAAAATGATCAAAGCACGAGCTCCGTGGAAAAAAAAAAGAAAAAAAGAAAGAAAGAAAGAAATGAAAAAAAAAAAAAAAAAAAAAAAGACAATGCCGTTTAATTCCGAACAGAGATTTGGCTTCGTTATACTATTGTGTAAGACCCCAGGAATGTCACTCTGCTCTCTAAAAATCGATGTCATGCATTTTTTGGAGTTAGCACACCACAGTTACAGGAGAATGCCATTCAAGTAAGACCATTCTGTCTCTTTTTCTCCTTTTAAATTCCCCCGAGTTATGTCGAAAACCATGAGTCCTTCGCCTTATACAAGACTCTTTATTTATCTACAGCAGATGTTGCATTTCTGCCGACATCAAACGGTGTTGTTAACTATACAGAAGGGGAAATTAAATACCTTTGATTGGCAGATTCGCTGGTTATCGTAAAGAGGACCCGAACATCCCTTTTTACACAGCTTTTGACCTTGGCTCAGATGCGCATACGTCATCCGATTTCAAACACAGCAACAGCTTGCTGGGGTTAGTGCTAATTTTTGATTTGCAGACTGTCAAACTTACTTTGGAGATCAAGGAGCTTGGATCAGATCTCAAGGGTTTTCCTTTATTGATTTAGATGCACCTCTTCTAACTAAAGGCGAGCTCCAGTAGTGGGTTACGTCCTTGAAACACAATACACAACTTTTTAAGATATTCGTTACTCTTGCTGTTCGCCCTGATATATGTTCAGGGTTGTTCGAGATCTTCAGGATACTGAGTTCTGTTAGGCAGTCTGCGCATGCTTTAGCTTTATTTTCTTTAAAAAGAAAAAAAAAAAAGAAGAAATGTAATGAATGAAATCCCTTCAGCAAGTTTATTATTTACTTTAAACCTGACAAAATAAGCCCGCAGAGATACAGTCAGTAAAGGTTGTTAAACTGTTAGAGAGTGAGCGAGGCTTTAAATTTAAAGTGTCAGTTATTGCAGCACTACCACAAGGTGCCGAGAGTAAATATAGACATGAGCTTAACCAAACACAAACATAAATTTGGACTAAAAATACAAAACGTGCACTGCAGACATGTATTACTGCCTCATAAATCTTAATCAGTAGGGAGAAACAGTAGCCTCTAGTGGTACCATGTTTCAATAATGAAACACCACTAAAAAGCACATTCCATTTAGTAATCTTTTCACTGCAACACCGAAGCTTCCTGATTACCAAACTTATACAGCCACATACTTTTTGCCCACGCATTATTTATTTAAAAAAGCAACTGCCGTAAGCATTTTACAGTAGGTTAATTCTTTTTTTATTTTATTTTATTTTATTTTATTAGGGGGAATTTTTAGCAGATGTTTTCATTAGTGTATAATTACCTGTAACTAGGAATTGTTGTGTTTTTGTAAGCTTAGAATCAGCCCTTTATAATAACATGCTGTAGAGAGCAGGTCCTCTTTCACGGAGCCGCCATGTTGTGCCAATACAGTAGCCCAGAATGGACAAAGAAGAAGGCGCCTTCCTCATTTCGGGTTGTGACGGCATGCATCTGATAGGAAAATACGACGAAGGAGAAAGGAAGACAACGAAGAAACAAAAGGAATCCAGTGTTTGCTGGTCCAAAATATGTAGAACAGAAATTTTGAAAAATGGAGGATTATACAGTACTTATTATTCAGAAACAAAAATCAAGGGAAGATGAAAGTAAGTATTTGGAAGTAAGTTACGGGCACCGGAAAGCCACCAAATGTTCCAATACAAGCTTGGAAAGGTTACAATCAACCAAAGTCTACAAAGTGAATCTTTAATCTAGCATTTATGGGGAAAAAAAAAAAAAAAAAAAAAACATCAAGAATATCAGTAGACAGTTGAGGCTTATACTTATGTTGAGTGTTAAGCAGCTTGGTGGAGTCTGGCTTCAGGTGTGTTTATGTAAGATCATTAATAAAATAATCAATGCCAGGATGGTGTGATGCTGCACACATAAAGCATAGTGACTTACCACCCTGAAGTTGATCATTTTCCATTAACAGTATGTTCTGAAGTGCTATACAACTTTTTTTTTTTTTTTTTTTTTTTTTTGGCCACTGATTGCAATTTTATTGTACTATTCATTAAATATGGACATATTGAAAAATCATCATCTGTAAAAACAAGTCAGTTCTGCTATTGGGGGGGAGGGAGACTCAAAGTTACAGCTTTATCTCACACTGTTACAAAACACTGACACCGGAGACCCCTTACAAAAATGCTAAATAAACGTATCCAGCCAGAAAACTTTGTTTATGTGGAGCATCCACCTCCTACGAGCTCCTGTGCAAGTCACTACTAAAGCAATGATAAAAAACACCAATTGTAATAATTCTCATTAATAATAATAACAATAATAATAACAATAATACAAATACCCATTTGAAGCTGTACTACAGACCAATCAGAATCAAGAATTCCACATTGCTTTCGAATTGCTTTTAGTGGGACACCAACATCACAGGATAACAGTTTTTCAAGGGTTCTTTGGATAATCAAGAGCTCATAGTTTTCTGAAAGTGATCTACAATACATGGAACGTTTTCTGACAGGAAGACAAGCTGTTGTAGGGTTTTTGGATAGAAAATCGTAGTCGTAGTACCCCCAGAGGGAGAACACAACGAAGCTTTTGTGGTTCTGGATTTAAGAACGTAGAATACGCATTACAATTGCACTTCTGGTTTTGTCACTGAAGACAGACATTATGGTATCGTTAATATTGATATTAGTAGTATTAGTAATGAAATGTTTGTATTCAGCATGCAGGATCAGTCTGCCTGGACTTTTCCTGGCATACAGCTTAAAGACAGCACCTTCGCAGTATGTGCATCATGGATGTCCTGCCATCAGAATTTATTCAGTTTTATAGACGCATTATATAAAACTAACTCCCTCTTGAAGGACATCACACTTCTTGTACAAAAAAAAAAC
>JAOVYU010000042.1:4634967-4647526 GCA_025674565.1 Synodontis membranacea | reverse complement strand
ATAAATATAAATTAAAAAATAGATTTTTTTTTTTTTTTTACTTATTTACTTCTTCAAATAACTGTTTAATCTTGGTCAGGATTTTGTGGATGTGAAGTCTATCCCAGCAACACTGAGGCGCAGGAACTCACATGGACACACACACACACACACACACACACACAAACAAACACACACACACACACACACACACACATAGAATGGCCAATTCACCTGCCAGCATTTTCTTAACCAGAGAACTTGAATAAAAAAAATAATAATAATTTCATTGTCATTATCATCATGTCATAGTAGTAGTTACTGCAGTAGCTATAATAAATTAAAATTATATTTTAAATAAAAATTTTAACACAGAAATGCATTCATAAAAGACATCAAGCTTAAAATAGCAGTAGGTAGTGTAATGTCAGTACATAGGAACTTTGATCTAGAATGTGTATGATGTGGTAGACCTGCCCAGTACAGAACTAACTTTAGGAAGATGTGCACATTTCGGAGTTTCGTCTCCGTCCATTACTCACAAGATCTCTTACTGTGAATTGAAGGTGCTGCTCAGTGACTCAGGTTAGGCGTACAACGAGTCAGTCTCACCTAAAGTATTTATGGTGTGTGATGTCACTTCAGTGAGAGCTGTTTGAAGCTCCCTGAGCACAGAAATGCCTTTTCTCTTGTATTTGTGGCCGTCTGACCTTTTCTAGCCGGCCAGCGAGCCCTGCCATTCCATGTTGAGACTGGTGTTTGGGTCTCCGAGAGGAGGAGGAGACAAAAATCAATGTGTATGCTTAACGATAAAACAAGATGAAAAAGAAAGACAACTATTCATGTTTCTTTTGGACTTCATCCCCTGTCGGCCATCTCTCTCGCTCTTTCTCTCTCTCTCTTGCTTTCTCTAGCTCACTCGTTCACGCTTTAAAGGAGCAGTGGACATGGAAAAGATTAAATAATAAATCATAAGGTGGTCATAGAGCCGGGCCGGACAGAGTGGGCTTCACGGCCCGGCAGACGGAGGGATCAATTATTTACAGTCCGGGCTGAGATAAAACAAACGCTCAGGATACAAGACAGACTACACCAGGCTGGGGCACAGGTGTGTGTGCGTGTGTGTGTGTGTGTGTGTGTGTGCGCATGTGTGTGTGTGTGTGTAGCTAGATAAACTCTAAAGGGAAAAGTATACAGGGAGGCCTGTGTCCTATAAGCTTAGGGTGAGTTGACTATGAATTAATAAAGTCCAAAAGTAGATAACCATGTTCATATGCCACTTTTCACAGGCAAGTGTGTAGCCGGTGAGTATATGAAGGGCGTGTGTGTTCTAACCAAAAGTAAGACTCCATGCACAACTGATAAAGTAAAAGTGCACTGATTTTAAGAAATTCTCTCTCCTCCCTCCCTCTCTTATTCCTCTCTTACTCGTTTGCTCTCACATATGTAGCAACAGGAAAAACTGACTCAAAACGAACTTCTATTGGAAGTCTAAAGACACCTCGTGAATTCTGGTAAACATTTCGAATGTGTGGCGAAGAAACCTGTAGTGAGACAATCCTGAACTGGAATGTTTCTCTTTCAGTTTAAAAAAAAAAAAAAAAAAAAAAAAAAGTGGATTGGAAAAGTTCAGTCGTACTACAAACATTCCGGCGCAGGAGTATCACGGACATTTTGACATCCAGTTTCTGACGATGTCTGTTTTGTTACAGTAGGTCTCGTCACTGCTTGAGGGAATCGCACTTGGCTAGAAAGATTTGTAGGCACCTTTAGGCAGAACCTTTGTACCACCACATGATCTTTGCAGGAAGAAAGGCAAGATTAAAAAAGAAACATGTATATGTTTTTTTTTTGTTTGTTTTTTTTTTCTGAGGTGGATATATTTATAGTTTCTTGCAGTTGAGGTGTTAAATATATATTATAGGCAGAAAACACAATGCAGGATAAAGATAAATTTTCCATTTTTTTTTTTTTTTTTGGCCAGAATTCAGCCACAGTGACATCCGCTCGGTTTTCCGTGACTGTCTCGCTTGTCAGTATTGAACACAAATTTAAAACTACAGCCATTCGGATCTAACAACTGTGTCCAAATGTCAAATGTGAAATTTGTCAAATGCATTTTTTTTTTCCAAACACTGGTGAAAATATCATTCTGAATGCAACACTTTTTTTTTTTTTTTTTTTTTTTTTTTTACATCTTTGTGGCATCTACTGTATGTACCATCAGATCCGCACAACTACCATCATCAAAGAAATGCTCCTCTCTGTAAAAAAAAAAAAAAATCCCATTTCTGAAATGATGAAAATTGCATAGATATAAAGCTTCATTTGTAAATGTTACTGAATGTAAATAAATGTTTCTTAGACCAACGTCTGCCCTTTTCTGACATTAGGAGTCAGTTCTATTAAAAGATGTTACAGTACAGAGAACCATGTTAAATATCTTGTCTGTGGTAATCATACGCTGCACATGCACTAGACGGAGATTAGCTTGAAATCCTTGGAGTTTTCCTGATGAGCTCAGAATGTTATATATACTGTATATAATTCTCTAACATAACCGTGACTCTTAAATACTAAGCAAAGGACTTGTATTGTACTGCCCATGTGGACTCACTGCAGAGATGGTCATATTTAGAACGGAAGTGTTGTTTATAGCCACACTGCATGTGAAAATAGGCAAAGAGATAAAGAGTAACAATCCGGAACATCCATTTAAATGCTTGTACTTAGGTGTGTGAGGTTTGTGAGGTTTTTCTGAGCTGACCACAGCCGTGGTGTCGTGAGCGACTTGAATGACGGCGCTCTGTGGTCTCAGCTGGGACGGAGACGTTCGAGGTCACAAAGGGAAAAACAGCATCAAATCCGCTGTTTGATTTCATTTCGCACGGGGCAGCGGATACGGTGTTACGAGGAGAACCTGCCTGGATCCCGTAGGTTCTCAGACGGATATCTCACCTAATTAAGTTTAGACCTGAATTTCCATTTGTTAATCACTAAAGTGCTTCCTGGATAACCTGCTAGTCAAAGGTCCAGTCCCAGTAGTCCTCAATGTCAAAATGCAATTATATGCATGATTAGCTTGACTTGATTCCAGACTCCTTCTTTTCATTCTCACCATGCCATCTCTCTCGCTCTCTCTCGCATGCACGCACACGTGCATGCATGCATGCACGTGGACACACACACGTCTACACATCAAGATATGCTGTTTTTAGCATGCACAACAGAGCACAGCACCCCCATCTGGAAGCTCCAGGATTTGAAAGTCAGTGAATGGTAAAACATTTCTTTGTGTTCGTTCCTCTAAATGTTTCCATTTATGTTAAGTGGAGACAGGCTGAGGTAGAATATAGTCTAGTATAGTAGCAAAAAGGGAGATAACAATACAAAAAAAAAACAAACAAACAAAAAATAACCAATTTATACTGCTTAAGGGATAATATTAGGTGAAATAATAATCAAATCATTTTGATCTTAGCTGGCTGTGATCTGTGGAGCTTAGATCTCCAGCAATCCCTCACTAATCTGATTGCACGCAGATAAAGTGGCTTTAGCTACACCATTTTGCACACACACACACACACACACACATGCCTATTCGCTCACTCGCTCCATCACTCTCTTTTCAGCATAGTCTCTGTTCACGACCAATTTTCTGTAAGAGAAGGTTATTAATTAGGTAATGAGGTTTTCAATCACCAAACGACTTCGGTATATTTTCCCTCTAGGACCTCATGGTTCAGTTTGAAGGGCCAACAATATTCATGAACATATTAATTACAAGCCTAATACCTACTATTATTTAAAGGATTCTGGAACTTGTGTAGCTGTTCTACAACAGAGGTGTAGTGTGTTACATAAAGCATGAAAGGAAAAGTATTATTGGAGTTTTGACTATTGGAGTTAGGATTACTCGGTGCCAAGAACAACTGTCGCAGCCAAAATCAAACAGGGTTTATTTTATTAAGTGTCCTGTTATTTTTATCTTTTTTTATTTTTAAAGTTTATCAGTAACCGCTGTAAATTTCTCACTAACTGCAGTAAATCTAACTGGAAAGGTTCGGGGTAATGAGAGAAGTGTAAGCACAGACCCCAGAAAGAGATTATAAAAGTTTTCAAAGGATAGTAAGACAAAACTTGAAAACCGGCAAGTGTCACGTGAGTGTCTTTGCATCACTAGTATATTCACGTTAACAACTTTTTCTTTTCCTTTTTCTTCTTCATGAAATAATCGTGGAAGAAAGGGGAATTGGTTTTACGGCTCAGAATGTCCTGCCTTTCAAATGATTTTCCTGCTCAATACAAAAGCAACACTATTTCTAAATATAAGCAGCATGTGCTTTGAGCCTAGTGGAATTATTAATAGTAAAAGGTTTTTCCCCTTAGTTCTTTTTGAAAGTGCAAAAAAAGTGCAAATGGAGTGTATGGTACAGTATGTATGGGGGGGGGGGGCAGTTATGTGATTGATGCTTTCTGTTATGTGAAAAATAAACACCATTTGAGTGTTCTGGATAGTTCTTTCCAGAGATAGTGCTCTCTCTCTCTCTCTCTACTGAAAATTGTCCTCACAGTGGAAAGAGTCAGTGCTGGTGTGTAATTAATTGGATGAGTAGGTGAAGTACATGAAGTTTAAACAATATACATTATGGATGGATGGAGAAACGGAGAGAAAGAATAAGAGAAAATAACGGGAACCGACTGCACACACACGCACATTACTTACTTCATGTCTAAGAAAGTCAGACAGCTCGATCCATCTTTGTATAATCAATACAAAGCTGCACATTTGTAAGAATACACACGCCAACTCTTATGAAATGTTAAGTAAGGAATAAAACATTCTTATTGCAAAAAGGAAACCTATCCCAGGGCTAACACGGAGGCGAACAACCATTCACGTACACATTCACACTTATGGGCAATTTAGGGTAGACAGTTCACATGTTGGGCCGTGGGAAGAAACCAGAGAGCCTGGGAAAAAAACCCATTCAAGCTCCACGCGGAAAGGCCTTCAGTCGACCAGCTGATTCAAACCCGGATCCTTATTACTGTGAGGTGACCATGTCCCATCAACAGTGTCATGTTTAATATTTACATAATGTATTTAATTTTAAATGTGATATTGTACGTTCAATATGATCACTTAGGCCATTACAGCTATAAACGGTTACTTTCTCACCAGTCTCGGTCTCTTTTTTTTTTTTTTTTTCTCTCTAATATAGAAAATATTGAAGAAAATGCAACTTGTTATTTTGGTGGAAAACCAGAACACTCAGTCTTCTCCATCCTGAAGACTTTCCAGTGCTTGGAAACTTTACATAGCACCATGACTGTTAGAAAGTGCTGACACTGGAGACTCCTTCCATATATGTAAAACTAAACCTCTCCTTACAGAAGATGATCAATGATTTGTTGTTATTTGATAAATATGTTTATTATTAATTATTAGTATTAGATTATGTGGGCAGGCTGTAATACATGGCTCGGTACAGTAAGTTGTTACTAGAGGAAAGATAATGTATTAAAATGGCCATTAATATAAACTTGTGTTTTGAATTGCATTACATAATTACAGACAGAACAACGCTCAGCGCTGATGCTAGTGCGGCATAATCCACAACAGACCATGTGGTTATACAAAAATGATTTATGCCAGGCTGGTACAGGATGATGTGGCACAATATGAAATGGAGTGGATTGTTTTTGTATAATCAGTGTTTCACATATTCGCACACTTCACATATTGTAATGGTTTTAGTTGATGCAGTGTTGTGGAACATCTGATACACAAGTCGGTTCCTGTTAACGCTTGCATTTTATTGTATTATAATTTTATCTCTTTCTTTCTCTCTTTCACATTAAAATAAATTGTTTCTTGTACAGTGGGAGCTCCTGTCTGAGTCGTGCTGTTATACAGAAATATAGCACTCCTTCTGACCAATCGGATTCAAGCACTGGGCTCTTACGTTCAAGGAATCTACTTTATTGGTCACTGGAATTTAAGGCGTTGAATGAAGGTGAGGAGTGACCTGTTGTAGATCTTATGTTTTAATCACATGTATCAAAAGGCAATCCCACTCCCTCATTAGAATCTGTACAAATCTTCAATGATATCAGTTCAGGGTAAAATCCAGAGTATTTCTCTTCACCATTCCAGGATTAGCAGTGCCCTGACTCTCGCTCCTTAGTGCCATCCCACTGGTATCCCTATACTCTCAGAACAATGCCAGCCTTAAATCAGCTGTTGCTTTTGCATTTTCTTTTTTTGCTGTGTTGTGTGTGTGTGTGTGTGTGTATATATGTATGTGTGTGTGTGTGTGTGTGTGTGTGTGTGTGTGTGTGTATATATGTAAAGTCTTTGCAGTGAATTTGGTGTTAAATGTTTTATTAATTGCCATATGCTTTCATGTTTTTTTCTTTTGTTCTTTCTTTTGTAGTGGCAAAAGATATGTGTGCATCATCATAGTGCATCATAGTGTCCTTTTGATGTCTGCTACAGACCTCGTGTGAAACAGGACCGAGGAGAGAGAGAGAGAGAGAGAGAGAGAGAGAGAGAGAGAGAGAGAGAGAGAGAGAGAGAGATTTTTTTTGTGCATCTGAACTCTCAGGAGTAAAACATGTTGCTCCCACAACCTTCTGTCCATTTGTCCATCTCAATAGCTATGTTTACATGCACGTATTCTTTCCATTCGAAATGAGTTCATTCCGAGCAACAACGCCAAACATGCCTTTTACATGAAAACAATCAGATGTGTGCTTATATGTTTCAAGTGTAAAATCTGAATAGATTTATTGACATTTACACAAATCCTGCATAGCTAGATTAACCTGATTGTACATATTTCTCATCATTTTTCTTTTATCTGTTTGATTTAAGCAGGAATTGGAAAGAAACCTTCTCATAGTAGTGCTGAATAAAAGAGGTATAAAGGCAAGCGCATTGATTCAGAATAGCCTACGGTCCATTACAGAGCCATACCGCTGCCTATTCCAAATTACTAGAAGATTTGTCTTAGCGCATTTATTTGTTTGTTTGTTTGTTTATTTTTTAAGAGTAGTTCCATTTAACTTTTTTGCATTTATTGTTATATATTTTTTTTTTTATTGAAGCAGCATCTGATGTTGAAGATCCTGATATGGCATGACCATGCTGCTGCACGGGACTACAAAGAAATCACTTGGTGTGAAGGCTTACTGAGCACGTGCAGAAAGTTACAGGTGCAGAATGCAATCCGCTCAAGCATTTATATGACTTTTTTTTTTTTTATTTGATCCGTTTATGAAAAATTATAAGCTATCCCTCTGAAATTTCAGTTGGTTTGGGCCTTTTTTATTCTGATTTAGGTGTTTATATGAAGTGTTTTTAATTTTGTTTGGGATATTAAAATTATTATAATTGGAATATTAGTTCCATGTAAACTCAGCCTTTTTACTCTCTCTCTCTCTCTCTCTCTCTCTCTCTCTCTCTCTCTCTGGCTGTAACAGTGTTTGTCACTGTCTCTTAATATAGCTATATATCCTGTGTTTGTTTTTTTTTCCCTGTACTTCCCTGGAAAATATTTCAATAAACTTGTCTTGTCCAAGACCCACAAAATACAAACACAGTCTGAGCACTTTTTTTCTCCTTACCTCTACACACAAGAAATAAATGATTGATTCCAGCAGTAGTTTTGAGGTTCCATACTCCATATATACTGTATAACTAGGTATGTTTGCACCGAATGCGAATAAAATTTACAGAAAATTTGCTTTGGGTTCTGGTTAATTCAGATGAATTTTTAACATTGCATATCTGTGAACTGTGGGAGACAATAGAAAATGAAAACGAATAATTCAAAATGAAAAGACATGCACACTAACACATAAACACAGAGGAAAGTGGAAAATGGCCACTCATATAATATAATAAATAGACTAACAAGAGGGCCGTGGTTTTATGTCTTTCCAAAGTAATAAAAAAATAAAATGTAATAAAAAGAGACATATTTAAAATATATAAATATATTTTTATTTCTATACTGCCTGAAAAATAACTAAAAATGGACAGCCCACAATTTATTATTTAGTCCCATGTGGTTTGAGCCCCAGTGAGCATGCATAATCAAATACATAAACAACAATTTATTCATGTACAGGTTTATAAATCTGTAATTAACGTGTTATTACGCAGTAGTAAACACCTCTTTATTAACTATTTTTAATATGGGTCAGAAATATTAGCCTGAATTCGGAACATCTTGTGCCACTTAGCAATTCAGTCATTAATAAGTAATAATTCATTAATCATCTCGTTCTTTGCTCTTGTAAACAAACAGCAAGAATAAAGTGCTCTTTTAGCATTCAAATGAAACCTACTTGTTAATGCTGAATGCATACAAATTATTTTTTAAACATTCTATCGGTTTTACTTCCTTGCAAGTTCGTCCAACAAGTGAGGCGAAATTACCTTGAGGAATTGTTTTAGTGTTCTATTGAAATGGTAAAAGAAGAAAACAAATATGCATTTAATTCTCCTGGCCTTCCTTCTGTTTGATATCAGTTCTACCATGGGCTCTTGTGCAATTTCTTTTATCCACATGAGACAATTCTAAAAAAGGCTGTCTGTGTTTGTATCTGCTCTGTGTGTATGGGTCTGCATTTTTGTCTTGTATCTGTATTCCTAAAAAAAAAAAAAAAAAAAAAAGTACTGCTTGGTTCTTAGACCAGAGCTACTACTATTCTTAAAGAAAACGAAATAATAGCAATAAGTTCCTGAATTAATTTCATAAATAAATAAATAAATAAGTTCACTATTAAAAAAAAAAAAAATCACATGAGCTGTGCGAAAAAATGGAAACTGAAATACTTTATAGAAATGATTGAGTGTTCTATACCTGAAATAGACTAAAATTTAATTTTGAAAAACAGACAAAATGACAATTTTATTTATATGATATTTCAAATATATAAATATATGTATTATTATTATTTTAATTATTTTTTGAGGAATCCACAAAGGTCTAACTGTTTATTATTATTATTATTATTATTATTATTATTATTATTATTATTATTATTATTATTATTATTTAAAAAAAAATGTCATTCATTGTGTTTTCTTGCCAATTGCTTCATCACATCAGTCTTTTTTTCGTTTGTTTATACAGCTAACATCTACCATGTAATTTAAAAGCACTAATGCTACGATGTTCGCCAGAGTTCTTGTCCATTTTTTTTTCTTTTGGTGTCTTTTTTTTTTTTTTTCATAGGCTTATAGATGATTTCAAAGGAGTTGGTCCTGTACCAACTTTCCACCCATATATTGTTTCCTTTGATTATTTCTGGTGTTTACATGAATGTAATTTGTTTTTGTTGAATGGACAGCCAAAGTTGTTCAGTGGCAGTTTGGGAGTGGGAGCTCCCTTTCACACGCGAAAACACACACACTCTCTCTCTCTCTCTCTCTCTCTCTCTCTCTCTCTCTCTCTCTCTCTCTCTCTCTCTCTGCTCTCAGTCTCTTCAGCTCATTATTTGTCCAAATATCCTGAGGCATTTCTGATTTGACTTGTCTGGTAAAATGCATATGTGTGTAAGGTGTGTGCATAAATATTATGTACATTATCTATTCTTGTGTATGTGTCTAGGCTTGGGTGTGCTGTGTATGGATGCCTTTGTGAGTGAGATAAATGTGTTCGAGAAGGGTGAAGGAGAGGTTAGGAGATTAATCTGAATTTAGATGTGCATCAACATCATGTAGAGAAATGAGAATCTGGTGCCACTGA
Organism: Synodontis membranacea; assembly: GCA_025674565.1. NCBI lineage: Eukaryota > Metazoa > Chordata > Actinopteri > Siluriformes > Mochokidae > Synodontis > Synodontis membranacea. Next base: position 4,637,783 of record JAOVYU010000042.1, on the reverse strand, counting down.
AAGTCGAGTTATTTGGAGAATTCTGAAGCAAAGCCAACACCTTTGTCATTCCACAAACCATTCCTGAGCAATTATTGCATTCTAGCAGGGCGCATTATACTGCTGAAAGAGGCCTTTGCCATTAAGGAATATTGATGCCATGAAAGGGTGTACTTGGTCTGCAGCAATGTTTAGGTAGGTGGTATGTGTCAATGTAACATCCACATGAATTTCATGACCCAAGGTTTCCAATCAGAACAACGATGCATACATGCCCAGCCATCCACAGTAAAAGAAGACATGATTCATTATGCCAGGGTACTTTCATCCATGGCTCCATGCTCCAGATCGAACACTCATGTGCCCACTGTGGGTGCATTCACTTTTCCACCAATCTGGCCTATATTAGCTCTTCTCAGGGATTGGACCAGACAGACTAGTCTTCATCAATGACCCTGTATGTGTAGGTACATAAAATTTAACTTGCCAGATCAGAATATTTATTTATGCATATTTTACCATCAAGTATTTTGTTACATTATAATGGCTGAATTTGGAAACTTTTTGGCCTATACTACTTTTTTAAAACTATTTATCTACCTGAGCAGCATTGCAGTTATGTCCTGGAGCTTACTTACAGTGCTTATGTACATTTATATATGTATATGTATGTATTTGCATAAAATCAGTAAAAAACAATATATTTAAAAAATAAATAAATAATAATAATAATCTGAATTTGCCTCTGGCACTGTGCCTGTCTTGATTGACAGCAATAGCTTTGAGTAGTAATCTATCTCTAAACATGTGCATTATGCTGCAGGAGGAATTGACTTGCTGTCAGGAGATGCTATGATTCAAAGTATGACACATCAATCATATCAATGTGTGTGTTTTCTTTAGCACTAATAGAGTGTGTGTATAGGTGCTGGGGTTAATAAGCCACCTAAGGTGACGTCGAGTTCAGAGGTCAATAAAGAGCCAGCTGATGACCTCAAGGTCCCAGACATGGCCTGGTAGTCACAGAAAGCCTGAGGCCTCTGTTGCCTCTTTCTTTATTCCCTTGTTCCCTACAAGAAGCCCCGTGATGGATACTCTGCCTCAGGGAGCAACTTCCCCTGAACTGCCCTCTGAACAACAGAGACATAAACTCACCTCTAGAACCTCGAGTTCAAAATGGATGGATGAACTGATACAATTGAAGGATGTACAGATTGATGAATGGATAGACAAGGTCCACTAACTGCTCTAATTTGTAACCCCAGGTCTCTAAAAATGACTAACGCTGACCACATGGGTCCAGATGTAGTGTCATCTTAACCCCTATGTTCTGTTTACTGCTTAGCAAGGGACGTCCCATGGCCCAGGTCACATGGGTTCATTCTGAAGTAATGCAATAGTAACATTTATACCAATATACATTTTCAAAATCCACTTAAAGGACTAGTCCAATTATTTAAAATCAAATATCAAACGCTGCTGTAGTGCAACTCCCGTGGACGAAAAGGATGTTTCTTTTTAGCCATTTACTGTTGTGAAACATCAGCGAAACAAGTTCCCGTAAACACTTTTATGATACTTACAGTTATAAACAGTCATGCTCTCACTGGCGTCACTTTTGTAGCCTTCAACTGCAAAGACCTCCTTTTTAAAATGTTCCTCTGGTGGAAAGCCTTACTTTAAAGAGTAAAACGCTAACACCAGAGACTTCCTTTACCAAAAAACGGTAAATGAAACGGTAATGTTTTGAAATAATAGGAAGATTACCTTGCAATAATCACACATTGGGTACAGATATAGTAGACTGACATTTGATAGGAATACTTTGGTTTATTCCTTTAATATAGGATCGGCAGGTAACTTTTAGCTCAACAAAAATATAATGGTTAATAATCCTTCGCTAACAAATGGACCAGAGGCAAACCTTTATGTTCAGCTCGTACGTAGTTCCCGTCAGGTCATGATCTACAGCTTCTTTCATAATTCTCATGGAAGAGTGGAGCATGTAAAAAAAAACTAATCGTGTCATACAGCGGGCTTATAAACATGGCGTAGATTTAAGGAAGCAGCAGGTTGCTCTTTCTTAGCGAGAGGTCTGAGAAGCTCGGCTTGATTCTAATGATATACATCAAGAAACCTGGAGTGAGGAGAAACCGCCTTTCTTACGCCCTGTGTCTCTCTTAATGTTCCTGCACCAGGAGAGATGTGTGTAGAGTGGAGGGCCACAGCCACTAATGCCTCTAACCGAACCCATAATTTTAACATCATGTTGCAGTGCAGACTACATTATTACAGAGGTGGAGAGAGGGAGGGAGCGGGAACTATTATCATTATTTAACCCCAGTGTATTGCTTCATGCATAACCATATCATTACCATTAAATTTTAATCATCCATGCAGCTGCGTATGTGTGTGTGTGTGTATGAGTGTGTGTGTTTTTGTGAGTCAGCTGTACAGCCTCTAATCATCTGTCTCTCTTAATCATGGAGCTGTTTGGAGGAGACAACACTTAAAGACTGCGTGGCACACTCAATTACTTCCCGCTTTCCTGCTAAGTGTGTGTGCGTGTGCATGCAGAGACAGAGAGAGGAGACAGGGATGACATGGCCTGATGAGTTGGTATATGTTTTTTTTTTTTTTTTTTTTTTTTTTTCTTTTCTTGTGTCTGTTGGTAAAAAGTGACCCTTGGGTTGTATTAAAGTGCATGGGTGTTGTTACTGTAAAACAAACAAAACAATACTTTAACTTACTTATAACTTTCACTTCTTAGTTGAATTCTTAGTTCTTGAATTCTAATTCTAATTTTAAGATGCAATAAGAATTCTCAGATCAATATA
>JAOVYU010000042.1:4603902-4613951 GCA_025674565.1 Synodontis membranacea | reverse complement strand
CATCCGGCGTAAAAACTCTGCCAAATCGGACGTGCGGGCAAAAGATCCGCTGTGGCGACCCCTAGTTGGGAATAGCCGAAATGGGAAGGAGGAGGAGTTTATTTAATTTGTGTCTAGCTATATAGCTTACTATATCGCTACTAGAGTACTGTGTAGCTTACTTTAAAGCTCTACTATAACTTTCCCATCTGAACAATAACAACAGATAAATGCTAGACAGGCCACACGTAGAAGCTACAACAGGACATGAATGACTTGTTGCTTGCTAGCATGAACGTAGGGTTGTTGAGCAAGACCCGAGATGATACGAGGAAACCTCAAAAATAACCAGACTCGAAAAGGAATTATGCAATTATAAATCATTACAGTCTTGTAGTAAAAGCGAGCGATATTGAGTGTGTTGAAGGGACACGAGTCCTGGGATGAGCACAGGACGGTCTTTATGATTAAAGCAATAGTATTTATTTATTTCTTTTTTGTCATTTCTCTCAAATGAGTTTGGTGTGTATCTTGCGTGTGTCTAAGTGTAAGGTTAAAAAGGAAGTGGTTTCAGAACTCCAGCTGCACCCTGCCTGCCTGTCATCTGGGAATACTTGCCTGGAAGAGATTCCATCTTTCTTTCCCTTTGGTTCAGATGTGAACTTAAATCATAACTATGCATAGTGTATACATGTGCCAGCATAGGATATGGAAATGTTTTACAGACTTTTTTATCAGAAGTTTGCTAGTAGCATAGTTTTTTTTTTTATTTTATTTTTTTTTTACTCTAATTTTGAGGACGTTTTAATCCAATGAAGGACTAAAGACACTGGAAAGTGTGGTATTGTGTTAAATCGGATATCCATTTCTTAGGAGATCCCACGAGACCTGATATAATGAGAGGATGGAACAAGCACGATGTGATATTTTGTGATGCTACGTGATTTGATGTGATGCGTTGTGATGTGATGTGATGTTATTCCCCCATTGATATTGATTGATGTATCTAAAAGAGTAATGGCATCGTAATACCGAGCCTGTTAATTTTTCAGTGGACGTGATGAAGCGGATTTTTGAGTGATGTTCCCTGAAAGTGGCGACACATGTCCTCTCTTAATCCCCCCCATTGCCACTAGCAGATGTGTCGCTTGATGTAACCGGCAAGAAGAAGCGTGCCACTTAATAAAATATCTCTCCTTCTTTGACAGCCTACTTTAATTGACTCCCTTGTCAGTTTTATCAAACTGTGCGTTATCATCATTTGAGATGTTTCCCTTCTTCCTTCCTCGTTCCTCACTTCTCGCGCGTGGCGCTCTTAAGGAATAGGCTAGCAGACGAGCCCTTAGTAACTTTGTTTAAGGGAGAGAGAGAGAGGAAGAGCTCCTCGGAGGCGGTCTTGTCATAGGATCCATAATTCAGACACATCATTTTAATTTCCCTCTGTTCTTTCAAAGGGGAACGGAGGAGAGGAGAGGAGACAGGCTGGTCATTAGCGGCTTAGTGGAGGTGTAGCATCATGACATGAGAGACATGGAAATGTGCCAAGAAGAAAGTGACAACACTGACATGAGGGACAGGGACTCCATCTGCCAATGAGGAATGCAAGGAAAACAGGAAGCAAGTTGTTTATTTAATAAAAAAAAAAAAAAAAAAGTTGCATTTTCTTGCATGTAGCCACGCATATGTGGGGCATCCTGGGAAAACAGTTTTACGTGGTCAATGTTTCTATGAGATTTTCCTGAGCCACTTCATGTCCAAGCTAATCTACTTATAGAAAAAAAAATTGGAAGTAGTCTAGTTTTACAATGGGACGAGACCACCGGCGTGATCCAGATCGGTCTCATCACATGAGGCAAATTTAAACATGACCCTCACCATCTCTTCACTCCAGTGAACACCGTTCACACTTGAAATATATCGGATTCATTCTTTCAGTTCTGTTCCGTGAGTTTTATTTATTTATTTCTTTCATTAATTCCTTTTGTTCACCAGTATCATGCTTTGATCAAATCGGGGCATTCAGTGATTGACATCACACTTAGCAAGCAAGGTTTTAGACATATTTATAAAGTAGACTAAAGAAAAAAATCCACATAATTTTGGTAAAGTATTGATCTTTTCTTAAAATGGAGATGTCATTTGTATATTATTGACCAAAAAAAAAAAAAAAAAGAATGAAATGATTCTCCATCATCATCATCATCATCATCATCATCATCATCATCATCATCATCTTCATCATCATCTTCCATGAATGAGATGATGATGATGTGTGAGTGTGAACTTTAGACCTATTTTTTTTTTTGTCTATAAACCTTACTCTGTCCCACTCCTGTCTTTTGAAACACACACACACACACACACACACACACACACACACACACTACTTCATGCATAACTCATGTGGCACACAGTGGTGACACGTGGACTTCTAGTCTGACTACAGCTGGATTAAGTGTCCATGCTGAGACACTGGATTGGGTCCACAACACCACAGAGTCCATCGCTAAGCACGCAGTACTAAGACCATTTCAAATGTCAAACGTGTCAATGCGCAAACTCGCTCTGATTGGTTGTGCAGAACAGCCGTGGTGACCCGCTTCTTTCTTTGAAGTCAGAGGAAATTCGTTGCAAAGTGCTGAGGTTTTGATGTCAGTCTTACTTTTATACTTTGCATTCTCTCTCTCTCTCTCTCTCTCTCTCTCTCTCTCTCTCCCCTCGTAAATCAGACGTTCTGGTGACTGCTGGATTCTGACACGCCACTGTACACCTCGGCAGTGTATTTGATCATTAATTTATCACAGTTCCAGCAGTTTGTTTGACAGGTGGAAGAACTTTCATCTTGAGGCTTTGTGGCTACCAAATGCTCTCTCGTTTTCTCTCTCTCTCTCTCTCTCTGAACCTCCTCTCCAATATTGATTCACTCCTTTTTTTCACTAATATTAGCATGTACAGGTGTAATGAGAAGGCTGGCTCACTCAGCATGCTGCTTTATACATAATGTCACTTCAACACATGCAGATTGCCATCATGAGAGAGCAGAGCAAAACTTGAAGCAGGCAGTTTGGCACTGTTTTAACCAAATCGCTCTCTGCCTTCTGTCACTGTTTCCTGTTCGACTGCTTTCGCTCTTTGTTTCGAAGTCCAGCTGAATTCTTTTCTGTCATTTGCTATGAATCTTTCCTAACTTGTTATTACCATGGACTAAGCCATGCACTGGGACAGCATCGTCTTATAACTCGAGTACACGTTTACGGTCTAGGATTGGACCTTTTTTTTTTTCTTTTTTTAAAACGGTTTAGCTACTACACTGACTTTTACACCAGAACATATTATCAAGTGCATTTTAGTGCTTTAACTTCATACTGATTAACCCTTAGTTGCCTGAGTTTCTCCTAAAAAAAAAAAAACATTTCACTGTCATCCTGTTTGTCATGATATTGCATCATGATGTTAAATAAATGATACCATGCCATACAGTAGTTTGAATGCTTGATTGGTCAGTAGGGGTTGATTCATTTTCTATAAAAGCAGCTCTGGTAGTAGTTCCTGCTGCTGTAAGGTTTACGTTAATGTGGTGGTTTAAACTGAGTAAAACCCATGTGCGATAGTAGATGTCCAGATGATATTGTTTCCTCTTTGTTGGTGAAACGAGAAGCTGCATTTTTATCAAATTGAGCTCAAGAGAAAGAAAAAAGTGCCTGATTAAAAAAAAAAAAAATAAAATAAATACTGTTTATAGCTGCTATAACATACAGGATGACATTAACCAATTTGTTTAACAGGAATTTCGCATCGTTAAATATAACTGTGAATAGATAAAAAGGATGAAGTGCCTGCTTTACTTAAAAAATAATAATAATAATAATAATAATAATAATGTTGTTATAAAATTGCTGTGGTACAAGAGGAATTCTGGACATTTTATGATAAAATTTCCACTTTGGCAATGGTGACATCAGGCTAGGAAAAACGCAACATTTTTTTTTATTGTATATTTAAATTCTACTTTCAATCAAGAGAAAGATCTTTACAATATACAGGCATATCCACCGACGCCGCTGTGAGCTGCATGCTCTGATATTAAATCATTCTCTTTCACTTTTAATTCAGGGAATAATATTGTTAATCCTGCATCATGTATTCTTTGTGAAGGAGAGCAATTGAGTGCAGCTTTGGTATAGCCCTCTCTCTCTCTCTCTCTCTCTCTCTCTCTCTCTCTCTCTCTCTCTCGCTCTCTCTCTCTCTCTCAGAGCTCGGGGATCTAGGCCTACTGAGGCACTTTTCAAGACAGGAACTTCCAGGACTATTTTGGCATCAAAGCTTAGCGGGTATGAGGGCCTGACTCTCTGATGTTGACTTGTGAAGAAGGGGAGGAGAGACGGAAAGAGGGGTAAAAAGAAGAGCGAGGCCGAATGTGTGCACTGGATCTACAGGGAGCAGTTGAGAGGGTGAGAGCAAGGGCTGCTCTGGGGGAAATTGGGGGCTGGAGAGAGGCTCTGTCTGGGCCTACGGAATAAAATCCTTCCCCTGGCACCCAGGTCCTGAGCTTCACATGCTGTTTACTCCATGGAGTATGAGTGTGAGTATCTCGGACGTTTCACCTGCTGCCTCTCAGGAGGAGATGGAGCTGCTTGGTTTGCTGTTTACATCATTTTCAACAGGTCTATTTATTTATTTATTTATTCTTTGCCCCCAGAAAGTACATGGTTTTGAAAGAAGCAAAACTGCAATCTCCAAAACATAAAAGTTCACTGTTTGTGCTCTTACTAAAGTCAATGAGTTGGAGTTACTGGACTGCTGCTCCTGACTGGGATGGATGCTCTTGGTTCACTGGAGCTCTGTCCATCTGTTTAGATCAATTCTGCAGGGTCTGTTGAGGATTATTACATTTGAGAAGCTTTCTGAAAACAGGCAGACTTGTATAAAAGACTCCAGTCAGGAAACAGCATCATTGCTGTCTCCCAGGATTAGCTCAGAATACAGAATTCATCCAATAGTCATATTACAATTTAGTGATTAAGATGGAGCCAGCTTGAGAATTATTGGCACCCTGGGTTAGATGGGTTAAAAAGGTTGTGAAAACAATCTTTGTGGTTTATTAGCTTAGAAAATATGACAGAAATCTAACCTTTAATCAAAGTAGGCTTATTCTATGAAAATAGGGGGAAAAAACTGCCTTTTCAGTCAAAACTGTTTGAACTTATGTACAAAATGTAACTCAAGCATGTGCCCCCCCCCCCCTTTTTTAAGTTTCCCTATGTGTTTAAAAATGCATAAGTGGTCACCAAATGAGCCCAAATTCCCAAAGCCATTCATCAACAGGGATAAGATTACAGAATACACAAATGAAATGAGTCTTCAAAAATTAGACCCCCCCCCACCCCAAAAAAAAAAAAGGGAGAGAGAGAGACCCCAGTCCTGGTTAAGGTAGTGTGATGAAGGGCTTTTTTTTTCCCTCTACAGGCTGTGGGATTCTTGTTAGGAAACATATCATAGACTCCATCAAGGAGATTTAAAATGAAAATCTGGTTAACGCTGTGAAAATGTTACAACCGGGTCAGGACTGGATCTTCCAACAGGACAGGGATACAGAACTTGTGTCCAAATGCACACCAAACTATCCTTCAATGACCACAGAATTAAGTTTTTTTTTTACAGGATCATCCCAGTTCAGGACCTAAACCCCCTTTGTATCATAGTCTTTGTTCTATATTCTCCATGCAAGCCATGCATAATATCAGAAGGCTCAGTGCTCAGTGTTTTATTTTATATAAACAAATTTTTAAAAAATCTACAAATATTATTGAAGACTTTACACTGAAGCATTTCATTTGTATGTTTTATGTCTCCTCTGACAGGTCGTCTACATGCATATGGAGCCAGCACACATGGACATAATGTGAATTGTGATCTAGCTAGTACCTACTAGCTGCAACTGTTTGCTTTATCTGCTGCCAACTCCTCCAAGTTATTCATCTGGAAATAATATGCATTCGCCATTGTATTTTTAATCACAGAAAAATAGAGAGACAAAGGAATGCCTTGGGGAGGGAGAACAGGGGGGGAGACATCTGCAATTCCCAGCGCAGAGTCGGTATTGTTTCCCCGATTCGGCAAGCGTTCCGCAAATTGACTTTGAATGAATTTATTTTTAATGCGATGGTGATGCCTCTTTGCCAGCGAGTGTGAAAATGTGTGTTGCATGTATGTGGGGGGAATTATTTTTGAAATCATTATTATAATTTTTTTAGTGTGTGTCAATCAGGGCACAAATAAATATTTGTTATGCATAGTTAAACGTGCATAGTGTGTTTAGTGGACTTGTGATGAACTTTTTAGTGCCACAATGACGCTTCTGTCGGTGGCCCAGTGTTTCCACTCATTACAAAACAGCTCTCTCATCACAACATCCTGCTCTGATTGTATTCATTAATAAATTAAATAGCGGCCCATTTCTGTTCCAACCTAAATGAGTCCCATTGCACTTCCTAACTAGGACACAGTCGAATCAGACAAATGGAATGATATACACGAGCAGGTCTTTAGTCTTGTCTCTAATTCGCAGAATGCGCAAACACACACCCTGTTGTTTCAACATGACCTCAAAAGGTAGTTACTTTTTTCACAGGAATAACTGTAGCTGTAGACATCACATGATGTGTTTGTTCTCAATCCAAAAAAAAAAGTAAGAACTAAAGAGTAAGTTTAGATTTGTCTTGTGCCATCTTGTTCTTTCACAGCTAGGGGAAGAAAAAAAAAACAAAAACCTACATTTCATACCCAGGCATGGTTGAATTCTTGATTATGACTGCTCAGAAGGCAAATTCTAATGCTGTAGGAAAAAATCACAGGTTTATATTAATGTCCTTTTAATACGTGATTGTTTCTGTTGTAACGGCTAATTCACATGGACGTGTATGCTCGGATACTCCACATAATCTAAACCTACTGTAATAATAAGCAGATAAGTGGGGCAATTCTTATCTGGGGCAATTTAGCCTCCTTTAGCCAATCCACATACTGACATGTCTTTGGGAGGTGGGAGGAAACCAGAGAACCTTGAGGGAACCCTCTGGATTTAAACGGGGGCCTACATGGCCGTCAAATAGTCAGAAATGTACATAAGTACATAAGTCACCAGGACAATTTCCGTCCTACTCATACTGTAGACGTCCACTCATTTGTGTATTCATTGAAAGTTTTCTTACTTGGACCCAGAAGCTGATGAAGTCCTCTTCTATCTCATGACAGTCAAGACTTAAGTGCCATGTGCCAATCTGGGGCATCCATTATTGAGCAAACAGAGTCTTGTCTGTCTCCAGTGCTTTGGGCCACCAATTAAATATATCAGCAGCTGTATGTGGGAGGGAGTGGGGCAGAGGAGTCAGACTCACAAGAGCTGTCTCGATTAAATATTGATGGCTTTAAATTGAGAGGCTTTAGCTTGTTCATGGTCATTGGTGTCTTTAGTAGATGAGAGTTGAAGGTGGGTTTGAAAGGGCACGTGGTGTGCAAATTGTACGTTGTGCATTGTTAAATATGTGTAATTGCACGCTTGGTGGCAGACATAGCAAAAGACATAAATAGTGATGAAAGCTACAGAGCATAGCAATAAGCGTATGTAGAAAGAATCCAGGCCTGAATATTAGAAAAAAAAAAAGATATATGTTTGGTGCACTAAGAGAGCTTGTGTTTTTACTTGTTCGTTACCGAGTTACACGTTTTTTTTTTTTTTTTTTCTCAACTATTACACTGCACTATCATTATGTTGTAATTGGCTGTTTTGATCAGATCTCTTCAGGGTGGTATTATTAACTAATAGCTTGTTCTCTATGAACATAAAAGAAGACTTTTTATGATCATCTTCAAAAAGGATTCCTATAAAACCTTCATGACACGCACTGCTTTCTCTCTCTCTCTCTCTCTCTCTCTCTCTCTCTCTCTCTCTCTCTCAGTCTGGCGTCAGTTCTCTGTAAGTGGCAGCTTTAATTTGGAGATAGAAAAACAACTTGGAGTGAATATTGATTTCAAAAGTACTCTTGTGCCTGTAAAACCAGCAGCATGGCAACCTGCAGTCTTCAATTAGGCCGCCTTGTGTAGGTGTGTGTGTTTTCATTTGGCTTCTGTGTTCACTTGAAATGATACATTAAAGACTATGTTTCGCTTCAATCAGACTCAGAAAATACATACTCACACCCTGCAATGTCTGCGGCTTAGCAATTTTACGAACACGCGCACATACAAATATATAACTGCACACACACACACACACACACACACACACAAAGCTGAATCCATCTCATAAATACACCCATTTTCTTTCTTTTACTTTAGTAGGGCTCTAAAGTATGTGTGTTTCTTTCTTTCTAGATATATTAATATATTACTGGAAGTTGAATATTAAATACTATATCTCAATGCAATAGTCATTATTGCTATAGTAATGCTATAGTCACATGCAATTGAAAAAAAAAAAAAGAATTCAACTAAAGGTATATTATGCTATGGCCTGATAAAGTTATGAAAATTCATTACATATTGTAAGATTATTACTTTTTTTTTCTCAAATATCCTATTACCCATAGTGCAGTGGGCCAATTTATAGTCAGCTTCATGTTGAGAGATTTTGTATATTATTTAATACATTTTGAAAGATATTAGATATATGTGTAAAACACAATGCACATATTTATTTATTTTTATTTATTTATTTATTTTATTTATTTATTTACTACCCCAGATGACGGTGCAACTTGCAAACAATACCCTAGCTTCACAGGCTCTCTCTCTCTCTCTCACGCTCACGTAATCACTGATCACGCACCTGGACTCGACTTCAATCGCAGTCACACAGACAGTTTATGAGAACTCTCAGTTTGCACATTCATTGTGATGTATATGCTCAGTGTTTACATACCTGATGTTACCAAGCCTTTGCATACTGCTACGTTGTCATTGTCATCCTGACCATTTCCTGTTTCCAGTTCCTGAGCTTTTTGCCCTGCATACTGGATTTGTTTGCCAGGTTTAATAAAGCTCCATTGCACCTGCATCCATATCTGCTGTTGTGACAATACAGTGACATTTTGAGCTTAAATATTTAATAATACGTGGCATGGAGGCTCTGGATCCAATGGAACCCTGATTATGACGTTTGGATAAATATATGATGAAAAAAAAGGTCCAATAAGTGCTAAACTTTATTTCTGTATTGTATACCTTTATCTAACTTTATGTTAATCCAGTACAATACCTCTGACTGATGTAGCCATTGCCAAAACTCTTACGTCTGTATTGATCTGGATCTTTGTTTCAGGTGACTAGCCTCCTGGCAAAGGCATCCATGATTTAGGACACAGTGTGTGAAATTCATGATGCCATTAGTTCCCAAAGCCTCAGTGATCCACCACCATATAGCAGGAACTTATACACTTATAGTCTCTTATGTTAATTTACTCTAGTTGTTTAATACAAATTGTATATACAATATAATATAATATACAGTACATATTTTTTTCAATAGAAAAGTGTGCCCTTTAGGATGTATCCAATATATATGAAATAAATTTAGATATTTTGTGTAACTGGGTGATTAAGAAAGTTTGCTCAAAGCCTGTCGAACGAATTTTGTTAAATTCTCACTAAACCTCTTAGTCGCTTACATTGTCATTACACCCGTTTAAGCATTTTCATCTCAGTTTTTTTTTCCAGCTTTACTTGCCCTCAGTGGGAAAAGCTAACCTCAACTCTCTACCCCATAATGCTGTGGTAGAAGTGCATCTGCTGTGTGGATTATTCAGAAAAAGCTCCATACTGCAATGGTGGCACATGTCGAAGCATTACACAGGCGCACACGATTCATGTAGTCCTCCTTTCCAGCAGTTTTAGGAAGATGCAGTAATGACACCCGTAACCTGTAATGACACGGCGCAGAATGACACGGCGCAGTTAACTCTGAGCCTTAACTCCTACAAAGCGCTTAAATATCTTAAGATGTGTTATGCATAATTGACGTTTGCATGTGTTCCCAAGATCTGTGTGTGTGTGTGTGTGTGTGTGTGTGTGTG
>JAOVYU010000042.1:4476905-4489420 GCA_025674565.1 Synodontis membranacea | reverse complement strand
TATTCATTTATTTATTTATTTATTCATTTATTTATTTATTTATTTATTTTCATTTCAGTGATCTTCAGGAAACTTATTAATAATTATTATTATTATTATTATTAATAATTAATAATATTTATTATAATATTCAGAGTAAACCAAATATTCCATATAGGGGAGAACATGTTCGGGGTTGAGTGAATGTTGTAGGACACAAAAATATAAATTTTTATAAAAAAAATAATAAAAAAAAAGGATGATTTATGGGAAAAAGGATGTCTCAAGCATGTGATGTTTAGATAAATTCAGAAAGTAATGCAAAAATCTGATGATTTTTCAAACATTTGAATGATTCCAATGAAAATAAAAATGCGTAATGGCACTTTATTTAATCATGGAATCACCCACCTGATACATTTTACACTTTATTTCACAGGTCCTACTGCTGTTTCTATTAAGATATAACACGTTTTGAAGGTTATTCCATCATAAATGACTCACGCTGTAGAAAAGGCTTCTCCTTCAGCAGGTAGTGACTTGTTTGGGAGTTCACTCGGCTATTTTGAATGTGCTTAGGAGTTCAGTAGGGATTGCAATTTGAATTCTTTATTTAGGACTAATTAAGCGCTATTTTGTTCTCTACAGTATAATACGAGAACAAGATAGACATAAAGGGTGGAGCCCGAGGTGTGAGTCCTGTTTATTTGTGTCCCACCTATTTAAAGTGTAACCTCTTTAAAGCAACATAGATTACTATTATCTATGGGAGTTGTCCTTTATACATCTTTTAATGTTCTCCGCTTTGCACTTTGCCCAACTTTGGCCATATCCGCCCAATCCTCAGTGAAAACTGCCGTAGATGATAGTGTATCCTGGTGAGATCGATGTGTTTGCTGTGTAACTCCATTGTCTGTATTCATGTATCTGCTTGTGTATAGGAAATAAAAAAACGACAAAGATAGACAGAGGAAGGTCAGAAAAATGACACGTTGGCGACTTTTAAATGCGGTGTGTTGAAGTGCTGCGGGGCGTTTATGTGTGCCTCTGTGTGTGCCATTCTAAAGACAGGAAACCGTCCTTGTTTGTGTTCTTAGCTGCACCCTCTTCCCTTAATTCACCCATTGTGGAGCAGCGCACTAGTGACATCACACAGCCGGCGGCGTTTGATGTGTCAGTCCTGAAGGAACCACTTATAGCAATTAGGATATCCTTGAACAAGCGTTTGCGAAACATTGGCTGGTTTTTGGCATTTGCCTCCCATCCCTGCCTACTAACGAGCAGGGTTTGATCTGCGATAATTACTCTCGCACCAGCCTCTCGGCACTGACAGTTCTCTCCCCGGAGAGCCTCTCGCACCGCGGCTACTCACTGATTGCATCAAAGTGTCAGAAATTGCAGCATCAAAAATAATAACTGATTCCACTGGCTTTGCCTCGTGTTGAATATTTCCTTAAAAATGCTCTCTAATTTATGTCTCTCGCAGCCTGTTTTTGTACGTGTACGTACGAGAGAGCTCAACGCAAATAAAAGCAGGGGAAGGGCATTCCTTATTAAGCTGCTATTTACATTCGGCAGACTATTCTGTCTGGACTGGCATGAAATGGATCAGTGTTTTTGGTTGTTGCCTTTTCTTTTTCCCCCCTCTCAGAAGCCCTCCTCTGTCTTTATCATAAAGGCCACAAGTCTCTTTATGTTTCTTTCTTACATTTGGATTTACGTCATTTGGCAGACGCCCTTATCCAGAGCGACTTACGTATATCACATTTATACAACTGAGCAGTTGAGGGTTAAGGGCCTTGCTCAAGGGCCCAGCAGTGGCAGTCATGGTGGTACTGGGATTTGAACTCACGTTCTTCCAATCAGTAGTCCAATGTTTCAATGAGCTACTCTCATCATCATCCCTGTTCTCTCTTAAACCCTTTTCCAAGTTATACATTAAAGACGCGACTTGTCTCCCATTCCATTCTCTTTCACCTCTCCTTCACGCAAACAAACAAACAAAGTGTGCAAAAACTTTTTAAATGGGTACAAAGGTGTCCCGACGCTGATGCGATAAAAATTTGGATGGTTAATATGGTTGAATTTTGCAGAATTCCATATCCATAGCTGTTGCCCACACTTTTAGGCATTCATTAACACTTAGCCAATCATCTGCCGGAATGTTTCTTGGAGCCAAGAGGAAACCGGAGAACCCCATGCAGACACAGGACGAACATGCAAAACTCTAAACAGACAGTAACCTGAGCTCAGGATGGAGCTGTAGATGCTGACGCTACTGATTGCACCACCGTGTTGCCCTTGAGTGAATTTGCAAGAGAATGTACTAATGCTAACCCTGCCAAAAGAAAAGAAACAAAAAAGAAAAAAAAAAAGTGTAGTGAATACTTATCATAAAACCAAGCACAGCAGAAATGCTACTTTTTTTTCCCCCATAACACAATCCAAAGGCAATCAAATATTCTGAAACATTTGTCATTCTCTTCTATTAATCCACAGCTTCAGACATACTTTCCTGTTCCACCCTCTTGTCCGTGTCCTCTGACCTTGCATGGAGGCACGTTAATAACATTTTGGGTACATAATCTCTCCCTTGTTCTGTGTGTGTTCTTTTCTCCTTCCGTGCCAGTATGGCTGTAATTACAGGCGTTAGGGAGTGTAATTTGCAGTGTCTCGCATGCTTCGCTGTCTCGCTAAAGACCATTTGCATTACACCCTCGTCAGGCTGGCGTATGGACGCTCCGTGTGAACGTTAGCACCCGGGATCAGAAAGGACGAAGATGTGTTAAGGTAGTGAATTGAGACAGACAGTCAGCCAAGGTTTCACAAGGAGGAGCGTAAAAAATCAGCAGCGCAGGCCAACCACTGAGCAGAATGAACCGCAAGAAAGAGACACAAGCAAGAACTAAGTTTTTTTCAGCACTGACATATATTGATTTCCCTGGAGGTAGCTAAAAGATTTGACCTAGACATTGGTTTAAATCACATACAGGAGATGATAAGTGTGCTGCTAATGAGACGTCATAAGTTTTCCATTCTCGCTGTGCTTCACCTTACACGCTCTCTCTAGTATTGCAGGTCTCGTATAGGAATCTAGGAGATATTTCACACCTAGTAGTATGTTTGTAGAGTGGAAATCGGATGGAAATTTTAAAAAAAATAAATAAATAAATAAAAATTGGGGTGTGGTGTGTGTAGAGTTGAAGTGGTTACGTGAGTATCCCTATTGAATATTTATTACTTAGTCAATGGTATCCTTTGCTCATATTGGTAGTTGCTTCAATCACATTGCCTAAAAGTTAAGATTTGTTTAACTCAGTACCCGTACACTTCCCGTCACAAAAGCTTATTTAACCTGTCGTCACATAAAGTCACCGAATTTGACTTTCTCATCTATGGCAGTCCAAATATCCAGACAGATTGCACTTCTACAGCTCGAAAGCTCTGTCCTTTCATTGTATTGTGACACAATTTACTGTCCCATATATACAAAAAACATGGAAGTTTGGAAACGACTGACTTGTTAAAATCGACTCGCTTCCTTCAGTCGAGTCAATATAAAGTCGAATCGATTTCTTACTTCATTTGAGTCACAGTAGAGATCACCCTGACTCAGAACCGAGACCGAGACCGCCTCACTAAGACAATTAAAGACCCATTGTTTTGTTCCACACTTGAACGTGACTGCTACATTCCACCGTCCTATCAGCCACCCTGAGGAGGACACAACAGGGTACGTTTCAAGACTAATCACTGCACATGACCCTGAAAAGATCTGTTTGAATCGAAACACTATAAACACTCAGGACTGCGATGGGGTGAGTGCTGGAGTACATCTTCCACCTAGAAGGTAGATTAGAGAGAAATTAAAAAAAAAAAAAAAAAAAAAACGAAAAATAAAAAAACTTATTGTTGTGCAAAAATCTGCTTTTCAAAGCTGGGGAAATCTTAAACGCGCCGGTGAAATTCAACCCTGTCAGCATTTGTAGATATTACATTCCAGCTGATATTCTTTCTCTCGCACCTTTCCTGCCCTTGCTGTGCATTGTTCATCTTTTTACAGAGGAGAGGTAAGCACTTTGGCTGTATACACAGACAAAGGGCAAGGCCAAGGAAGCGTGGAAGCTGAGTAGGTTCATTCGTCTGTTTTTTTTTTTTTGTCTTTTTGTTTTTTTTTTATTTCCAGGTGCAGAATGTTGAGCACCTCTCCACCAGCTTGAGTCTCCTCCATACCTGCGATCGATCATGCCAGACAGAGACGGCTTTTGTGTGCGACTCAGGAGAACAAATGTATTTCTACAACAGCATTTCACCTGCAGCCTCCGGAGCTCCTCTCTGCTCCGGATTACGCCTAGCTCTCCTTTGATGGATTAGCATGTAGGGAAATTGCCCGATTATTGATATGAAAATGCAAAAGAGTGTCGAGGAGAGGAGGAGGAGGAGGAGAAATAAGAGCGAGGCTTATCACCCTCTCACCCTCCCTTGCTAACCCGTGACTCATCTGACAGAGAGGAAGGAGGGGGGAAAAAAAAAGAAGGGGTACAAAAGACAGATGAGGGCACGAGGAGGAGAAAGAGGAGCGAGTGTGTGCCAGCCGAGCCGCATTCAGCTGCCCTTCATGAAATATTGTTCATCCCTATATTAACACGGCTGACAGGGAGGAGATAAGAGCTGTTCTGAAATAGCAAGCAGAATGTCCCTGGGAGATATTTCAATCTTTATTCTTTCTCTCGCTCTCTCGCTCTTTCACTCTCTCTCTCTCTCTCACGACTCTATTCTCTCATTTAGGTCAAGCCTGTGAATGTGAAATTTGGCAGGATGCTTAGAGCTGAAGTAAGAAGTGATGACATCATCACTTCCCCATGTAATTGCTTGATTTGTCAATCAGACGGTTGGCGAGTTTCCTCTGGCCAAATTCCACTCCAGTGCTAAATTACCGTTAGTTAGGAATGACGTGCGTATGGCGTACTGAGATGGACTGCCATCCCATCTAGCATGTATCCCCACCTCGCACCCTGATTTCCCGTGGGATAGGCTTCGGATCCATCCTCTCTTCCTTCTCTTCTGTCTTTCAGAGCTAAACTAGCCGATCTGTGAGGTCCTGTATGTGGAAGAGGGTAGATGGCGCTTTCCTCTGACTGAGTTCAACCGCATCGTAATATCAGCGGTGGTTCAAAAACGATGAGGCGGCTTCACGTGTCATGGATGATGCGCTTCATCCACGCTTCTATCTTTTACTCTTTCGCATTACTGTCATGTAGCTAGTGTTGTTGGAATAGTCTAATGACCAAGCAATTAAATAAAATTAAATTAAAACATTTATATGTCAGTGATTTGTAACCACAGTTTAAAATATAAAACCCACAATTTTTTAGAATAAGGTTATAATATTCCACAGGTGAAATCCTATTTTTTTTTTTCTCATAGTACCAATATATGATTAATTTTTTTTCCAAACATTCTGACATTATTCTTGAAATCTTGTTTTTTTTTTTTTTTTTTTTTTTTTTTTTTTTTTTTTTTAAACAGATACCCTAAGACACTTTCGTAAGTTTGTTACACATTATTGGTGTTTAGCAACTGAACGCGTTGATTTAATCCCACAAAGGGAGGAAGGTGAGACTGAAAATGAGTGTTGATATTATTTCATCGGTTTACAAGAGTTCATCCATCCTAAAATGACATTTATAGGTATCATATTACTGTTAGTTGAAACTCATACCAGTACTTACATGTGGGCAATAAAGTTTTTGATTTAACTAAGAGACCGTCTTTAAACTGACTTATGTGGGTAATTAGCTGCTGATTTGAATTAAAGGTATTAGACCAGAGGAAGAAAAAGAAAACTCTACATGCTTTCAAACTGAGGCTCTGTGGCAATTATCTCTGACGGTAACACCGAGGTACAAAAGACAGTTATTGGTTCAGGAAACACATCGCACACTAAAACTTTAAGAGAACTTTTGTGTTAGAATGCATTAATTCTGACCCCGCGTCAACTTTGATCGACCAATCACACGCTCGTGTAGTGCTGTCTGATAAATGTCAGGTACGGAAAAGTCAGCCGTTCACACACCGGCAGACGTTCGCACCACCGATGGAGCCGTCTGCGGGTTAATGAAAACAGCGTGTGTGAACTCCGGTGGCAGGGTGACAAACACGGCTAACGCGAAAAAGCGCGTATTTTACAATTTCCTCTGCCTCGTAAAAGGGCCGCTCGTAAAACCGAGAATTTACGTCCTTCATTAGAGCTAATACAATGCACATAATTCTAACACACAACAATTGGGATAGCTATAAAGAACCAGGTTTATACCTCCTCAAAATCCATGACTCCTCACTGACCCTCGACATGCCGCGCTCAGGCTGGATAGATTTACAGCGCAACACCGCTCTACCTGATAGACTTGTGCTTATTCGGGGAATTAGGAGTGCCAAAATGGAAAATGATTTCAATATTTATTTTGTGTACTCCTGTCAGAAATATAGGTCTCGCAAGTATTTTGCAACTTAAGATACGGCACACAAGGACCTCGTGTGATTTACGACCGACGTCAAGGTTTACGTCCAGATGAGAAAAAGAGAAGCGCAGATATGTTTTCAACCGCTGTGTGAGAAATTCTCACATTCATAGTAACTCAGTGACTTTATAAGGAACTTTTTTTTTCCCCCCAAACCCCAGTCTATCATTTTGTGCTAAACGATGTACCATAACACATTTCGACCCTACCTTCAGGAAAAAAAAAAAAAAAAAAAAAAAAAAACCTTTAGCTCTCATTTGTCATCTCAGTAACAGATTGTTAAGCAATGAAATCTGCTTATTACAGTGTTATGATACCATTTAAGGCACAGAATTGTTGGCCTTGATTCATTTTCTGTAACAGGAGCTTTGATGGTAGTTTTTTCCATTTCGTTTTCATTTCGATAACGAAAGCCAGAATGGTGGACATTCAGATTAAACACATAAAAACAGTGTTCTCTGGGAGACGATTTATGGAAGGAGTCTCCAGTGTCAGCGCTTCATTACTCATCCAGTAACATTCAACTTTCCAGCTTTCCTCATCATTAGTTAAGCCAGTTTTGCGAGTCATTTCTAAATGTGAATTGTCTTTGAACTATTCTTAGGATACAGAGACTGCAGAGTTTTTCCACATTTTGAAAAGGCACACATTACCATACCGCATTACCAAGTGTGGTTGCAGAAAGTCTAATCAAAACGTTGGCATTTTTCAATTATTTGTGTGCAGAATGTGCCATCCAGAGCGATCATTTGAGTGTCGTATGCTTGTGACTGGATGTTGATATTCATTGTATAGATGGTGCCGGAGACAATACGGACAAAAGTTTGTGGACACCTGGCCATCTCGTCCACATGTGCTTGTTGAACATCCACTCCAGATTCAGCTCCTCCTTTTCTACTAAAATAAACTCCACCCTTTTGGGGAGGTTTTTCCACTAGATTTTGGAGCGTGGCTGTGGATAATTGCACATATTCAGCTTCAAGAGCATTAGTGCGGGCCTTAGTTCCAGCGAAGGGAAATTGTAACGCTACAGCATACAAGGTTATAGTTGACAATTGAGTGCTTCCAACTTTGCGGTAACACTTTGAGGAAGAACCATATACTGTGTTTGTGTGATGGTCAGGGGTCCACAAACTTTTGTCCATATTGTGTAGGTAGCATGGAAATGCTTGTTTATTTGTTTTTTTTTGTTTGTTTTTTCTGTTAGACTAGGGTTAACACTTTTTTACATTGTGCATGTGAATAATGAGATGGATAAGAAGACTATGGTTATCTTTTGCTATTAATATCAAACAGGGGGGAAAAAAGCTGTTAATGATTGGAAATTTCAAAGACAGATTGTAATACTGTATTCTTTATGCGTCACTATGGCCTCGGATCACCTTCTTCCATTCATACCGCAGACACCCATTCATTTCCAAACCCATCTCATGTAGCCGCCTGTTCCGACATTACTGGAACATGTCGCGGGGTTACACACAGCTAGCTGACATTCCACTCTTTGCCATTTCGGTCTCTTTTGAAGTCGAGGCCTATTTTCCGAAACTCTACATCAGGAACAGTGAAATCCAGTGTGAATTGCGATTCTATCTATAGCGATGTTGTTCAAAGGAAAAGCCCAATAAAGACGCTTTTTCCCCCTTGCTTTTTTTTTTTTTTTTTTTTTTCCAGTCTCTATCTCACCCACACTGGGGTGTTTTTTCTGCCCACTCCATGTGTTTCCATTTTAAAAAATAAAAATAAAAAGGAGGGTGTTTGTGTTCGTCATAACACCAGGGGACTTTCTCTCAATAGCTGCCCGAGCTGAATGATTACGCTCCCTCGGCTCTGTGGAAATCTACCTGCTCCCTGCTCGCTGCTCCCTCTGGACCTCATCGGAGTTAAATCCCATTTATTTGCTCGAGCTGAAAATAAACCGTCTTGTTTATCGTGCGGATGGGAGTGTGAGAGTTTGAGACCACCAGTCTGATTGAGAAACAGAGAGTGTGCTTTTGTTAGCACTGGCTATATACACTACCAGTCAAAAGTTTTTGCTTTTTTTTTTGCAGATTTTCAATGTTACTTAATTTCTGCCAAAGCAATTCTAGACACTCAATATTCTTTGTTAACAGAAAATACATTCACATTCGCCATTTGAGTTCCTTTTTTTTTTTTTAACACGAAAATTGGCCAGATCTTTGATTTATCAAAGTAGCCTCCTCTAGCAGGTATAAAAGCAGACACAATTTGAGGCCTTCTTTCTACAAGGGACATTAAATACTACTTAGTAAGTTCATTCCAACACTCCAAATTTCTGCCGGATGATTGTAGTTCATTGATTTTATTTTTCCCTTAATTTGATCAGATGATCACTGTAACGTTCAGCGTTTGACAGTTTCTCCAGGATCGATCAGCTCGTAATAAATATGCGATGCACCTGTAATGAAGGTGTTGAGCGATATTTCTCTCTGAAAGTGCATGTGGACCAACCGACCAGCTTTCAGAATCTTTCCCATTGCCTTCAGACGCTTTAGAACAGTAGAACGATCCATATTCAAACGCCTTGATATCTCTCGAGTCGTTCGTGTCGCATCTTCTGCCATCATTTTCTGCAGCTGCTCATCGTCCTCTTCCTTTGGTCTACTACTTTCTTATCATCTAGCTCAAATTCAAATTCTTTTCTTATCATCTAGCTCAAATTCAGCTTTTCGAAACAGTGCACCAGTTCTTGACCACAGAAATGCTGATTGCAGCGTCACCATGAACTTTGCAAATTTCATCTCTTGCTTCCATTGAGTTGTTCTCCACTATTGAATGAGAATGTAAGGCAGAAGAATATGAGTCTTGCTGGGCTCCATGCGTGATTGATAAACTACCTAAAACACACCAAAAAAGTTTTAATAAATAATTAAGGGTATTTACTAGGCCATGAGCTTATACAAGACCCTAATAATGATTATATTTATATACAAAATATATTGTAGATTGTATATACTGTATATAAAAAGTATAATACATGTATTTATATACAATAATAAATATATTACCCTCATCAAGACCTTGATAAGTTGTAATTAATGATTGATTGATTGAAAAAAAAAAACAATTTTAATTATAAAAATAATTGTATAAAATTAATAAATAAATATAAACTTTATTATTACATAAATATATAATTATAAACAAATGATAATTATTCTAGCACACTGTTTAATCTTGTCTCCACATTTTCACTATATTAGGCCTGTGCTTGCTTATGGGAAATAAGCAATATTTAATATTTAAATATTTAGTGATTTTTTTTATTATTTTTTTTTTTTTATTGTAGGTGAAACTCAAAACATTAGTATAAAATGGAGAGGAAAAATGCATAGCTTGGTCTGTTGTTTCATTGATAGACCAATTTCCAACCACCATCTTTGTTGCTGACATAAAGATTTAGACCATGCTTTAATCCATCTACAACTTATGCACAAATTAAAAGGCCTTATTGTAGGTCTAAACGTGTTAAAGTGAACGTCACAGTGCCTTCCTAATTACCAAACGTCCAAACAGCAGACTAAGCGATACGACAGGAGAGGGCTGTGTGGTGTGTATTAGTGTGCAGGAATATGTATGAGTGTGTGATGGCTTTGGCTGGGTGAGTGGACACAAAAAACAGAAGCTTGTGTCCTCATTAAGTAGATGAGATAAGGAGAGGATGCCCAGTGTAGCATGGCAGGCCACTGTCAGAGCACAAGCGGCACTTCGGAGACAAGAAGGCTGCTAAAAACCTTTAAATGTCCATCTCAGAGCCCGTTTTGTCCACAAAGAGAGCAGCCGAGCCTCTGCTTTATAGTTCATGTAGTGGTAGGTTTTGGTAGTGTATCTGAGACTTTTTCAGGCTGATTGTGTAGATCACCTGTCATTGAGCATTATTGTTACTATCAGTTACTAAGAGTAAGAAAGTGTTTTTGTAAATTACCATCTGGTTCACAACTGGACCAGACAAGACCTAACAATCTGTCTGTGAAGTTCGGGCTTTTTCAGGCCAAAATTGTTCTTTTGCCGTCTTTTTTTTTTTTTTTTTTTTTTTTTTTCTTTGTGTGTGTGTGTGTGTGTGTGTGTGTGTAGGTGTGTGTGTGTGTGTGTGTGTGTGCTCGTTTTGGTAGTGACATTCAGATCACACATTTAAATATTTATATTTCTAATATTAAACTTGCTATAATTTTTACTTAGAGATTTAAAGAAAAGTTGTAAGCAGAGACGAAAAACTGGAAGAAAAAAAAAAAATTAAACAGGATCAGAGACAACCTGATACAAGCCAATACAAAAATAAATCACCTCTACATAAAGAAGTTGTATAAAAAAATATATCAAAACTTGTCTGACATTTACATTTATGTCAAAATAGTATCCACTTTAACGTAGCTTTATTTTTTCATCTAAAAGTAACACAATTATTTAAAAATAAAATAATTCTGACAGTAATGTGGTTTGTGTCAGTGTAACATTGTATAAGTGTGAACATAACTAAATTATGTAACATAATTAATAACAGTATAAGCCATCCAGAAAAAAAATAATATGTTATTTAAAAAGAATTAAAAAGAATAAAAAAAGGCTATCATTTTATTCTTGGACTTCTAAAGGAAGAAAAAAAAAAGAACCAATAATGTAATTTTAAATAGCTCTCTCTCTCTCTCTCTCTCTCTCTCTCTCTCTCTCTCTCTCTCTCTCTCTGTGTGTGTGTGTGTGTGTGTGTGTGTGTGTGTGCAAGTAAATTCTACCTACATTGTAGTGGTTATGCAGCAGTAGATTCACTTCCCTTTATAGTCTCCAATTAATCACGTACACGCTTCTGTAACTACAGAAATAATGACAGTATAATAACAACGAGCAATGCCCAGAGGATTACCTCATATTGTACCATTCCACAGTCAGTCTAAGACTATCTAAGGATATAGCAACACGTGATGACCCTAAGTACCCTCAGTTCTATCCTAGTGCCACCTAGTGCCATGAATAGTCACAGAACAATACACATATTTATTAAACTAAACCACTGAAATTGCATTGTGTGGAAAAAGGGGATTGATAAATGAAGTCATGGGTGGAGCAGGATGGGAAAATCAAGAGAGTTTGGATTTTATTTATATGCCCAAAGAGAGGATAAATTCACGAGCCCCTTCAACTGTTAAAATGAATTATATAACAGATTCATTAGTGCGTTCATTTTGAGCACCTGCGTTATCCTGGCCAGGTTCACGGTGCATTCAGTGTCTTTCATACTGTATACTGTATTTGGATGGGATTGTAAAACATACGCATTCACATCTAGGAGTAATTTAAAATCACCAATCTTCATCCACTGGAATGTTTCACACACACATTAGGACACAGGGAGAACATGCACAACATAACGCAGTTATTAACTTAAAGGTCTACGTTGTAGGATTCAGCCACCTGAATGTCCCTCCTTTCTGAGCTTGTATTAGATCGCACGGTGGCCATCAGGTGCCCATAGTGCACTTTCATCTCACATTCACACTCCCTTGCTTTTTCCCCCCAAGTATAATAACAAGTACGATCCTCCATTTTTTTTTAATTTTGTAGCCAGCACCAGCAAACTCTGATTCCTCTTCTTTCTTCTTCCTTGACTTCCTTTCTTTTCCTTAGTCATTCTTCCAGTGTTTCCTTCTGGATTCTTGCAGCCACTTGTGAAACTGTGAAACACAGAAAGTGCTCTGTAGAAGTTTGAGTCTTCTGGGCTACTGTAGGGGTGCAACGTGGTCGCTCCACAGAGGTTTACCCGCTCCCTATGTAGATTATAAAGACACACAAAAAGACAATGATTCATAGTTACAGGTAATTATACACGAATGAAAACTTACACTACCGTTCAAAAGTTTAGGGTCACTTTGACATTTCCTTGCTTTCAGTGAAAAACAAAACATGAGTTGAAATATAAAATGTTACAAAATGAGTAAGAAATAGTCATTGATAAAGTAAGGGAAAAAAATGTTTTTTATTTGAAATAATAGCTGTTTCTTTCAA
>JAOVYU010000042.1:4174097-4184479 GCA_025674565.1 Synodontis membranacea | reverse complement strand
TATAAAATTCGCACCTATTAAAGAGTCATTCATTAATTCATTCCTTGTAAAGGCATAAAGATATATGGATAAAGATACATAAGGAAAGAAGATGAGATCTGTGTGTGTGTGTGTGTGTGTGTGTGTGTGTGTGAGAAAGTCCATGTAAGCCTCGGCATGATTTTCTTTATCTAACAGTTTCCTAATGAGTCAGGCAGTTAGGTAAGCGTCCTCTTCAGCAGTGAGAGGCCCCCAGGGCTTCATCGCTCGAACCATGGTGCAATAAGAATCAAACAGCGCTGGTCTATTTACCAGAGAGCTGAGTGATGACCAGACTGTTGCCCGTTCAGCCCCAATAAATAAATGGGCACGGAGAGCAGGAGATGAGAAGCCTGATCTCATCTTCGCAATGCCCGCGCCGGCGTTTATTCAGTCTGAGAAGTTGTTTAGTGGAAGAAACCCCAAAAACACCGAGATGGAGCTTGTTGGAGTGTATAAATATATATGCCTTATACACCCTTGCTGAATATACGGAGGTGGAGGAAGGGGTGAAGAAGGGTGCAAAGGGTGATAATACAGAAATATAGGGAGTAAACAGAAACGTTTCAGAGGCGAGAAACACGCAGCTTTGCTGACAGGAGATGCAATAGAGGAAAAATAAAGCACCAGCATCTTCAAGGGGAGAGAACAAATCTCTCTCTCTCGCCGACTGTCTCCCTCCGAGGACGCTCAGGCAGCGAGGAGAATTGGGTTTGACTGGCGGAGAGTGGGCTTTCAGCACTTTGTGCTGCACACACACAAACACACGCACACACACACACACACACACATTTTTGTACTGTACAAAAATTGGTATTGGTATGTACAAAGTTGGGGAATAGTATAGTTATAGTTTATAGTTAGCATATATATTTATATTAGCATTAGCACAAAGTAATACCCAAGACTGTACTCTCTCTCTCTCTCTCTCTCTCTCTCTCTCTCCGCCCCACACAGAAACTAACTTTTACAAACTTGAGAAATTAAATAGTATTAATATATACAGTAGTGTCCTGTACCCCATGCACCTATGCTGTTCTGTCTCTCTCCACACACACACACACACACACACACACACACACACACACACACACACACCCACGCAGTTTAGGCCACGAACACTCAATTGCTGTGTACTCAATAAGTCTAAGAGCTTATTCTGTGCACAGGATGGGTTTCAGGTGTTAGCCGCACGCTAACTGCTAATATGCGATCTAATCACAGGAGTGTGGACCCAGAGCGTGCGTGTCAATCCTGGCCTAATGCCTCCTTATTGCTGTGAGCTGCCTCGTGTTTGTCCACAGCTTGATCTGGAGCTCGGCTCACACTTCCCGGACTGGATGCCTGGCGAGAGACGAGCGGCGTGACCCCTCTGGGCCTGCTCGTGGTGATGAATAGGCTAGCTGGCTAACGCAGGTAGATTACCCCCATAAGACGGTCTGTTAGTGGAGTGGAGAGCGAGGGAGGGATGGAAGTAGGAAAGGAGGGAGGGAGGAAGGAGGGGAGGCTATAAATAACAGATTTATCTCTCTCTTGCTCCGAAGGCTCAACCACAGCAGGGGCAATAAAGAGGCCGAAGAGAGAGATGACAGAGAGAATTATGTCAGGCCCGGTTGTCAATCATAACACCAAGTGTGTGTGTGTGTGTGTGTGTGTGTGTGTGTGTGTGTATGTGAGGGTGTGAATGAGAGTAAGCGACTCTGTATGTGTTAATCTGGGCTTGCACATATGAATTTGTGTGTGTGTGTGTGTGTGTGTGTGTGTGTGTTTTGATGCACGCCTGGCAGAAGGAAACTCGTAGCGGGGTGACAGGCGAGCATAATGCTCTCATCACTCTTCCTCTGCTCGCCGTGACATCAGAAGTGGCCCTGGGCGCCAACGGCGACCGCCGCTTTAGCCTCCAATCTTGCGAAAGGGAAAAAAATAAAAGAAGAAAAAAAAAGCCCTAAACTGCAATCCTTCATGCTTCCGCTGTATGCATAAAGAGATGAAAAATCACCGCCGTCTTCGTATTGTCTCGCTGAGGTGATACACAAATATTAGTTTATATCTACTCCACCTAAGATTGCCTTCCTAAGCAAGACGGATTGGGTGCGGAGAAGAAGGGCAATATTCTGCCCAACATATTCAACCCATCTTTTATATGCTGATGTCTTCAAACGCGTGCAGGTAGGAGACACCCGTCTCACCGGGGACGATATGAAAACTAAAAGTAAATAAGGAAAGAAAGAAAGAACGATCACACTATGCCCTTGCTCTTTAATTAGGGGCAATTTGGTGCACGGGAAATTGAACGCTTTAAACGATTCCTCGCAACGCAGTGTCTAATTTCATATTCACAACATCGCTGTTCATTACACAGGTACGAAGAAAAAAAATAATAAATTAATGCAAAAGTGCAGGGGGAAAAAAATCAATTCTAAGCAGGAAAAAAAACCGACTAAGTTACTAAATAAACTCGATCTGTCAAATTGATCCGCGGTGTCTATTTGTTTTATGTGGGAGCTGGTTTATTTGCAATGAGGAGGAAGAAGAAGAAGAAGAAGAAGAAGAAGGG
This sequence comes from Synodontis membranacea, assembly GCA_025674565.1. NCBI lineage: Eukaryota > Metazoa > Chordata > Actinopteri > Siluriformes > Mochokidae > Synodontis > Synodontis membranacea. The sequence continues at coordinate 4,181,904 of JAOVYU010000042.1, read as the reverse complement.
ATCACAAGAAGAGCTGGAGAGAGGGAGGGAGGGGAGATGAAGAGCAGGTGGGAGCAAAGATTTCTGGGTCAGAAATTGCTCCGGTAATTCTTTTTCACCCAGCCAAGTGTAAAACTCATTAGACAATGCATAATGCCCTTAATCAAATCAATGGCAACGGCAACTCCAGACTGATGGCTCCTATCAAAACTTACACAAAGCATGGAAAATTTCTCATTTACTTATAAAAATAAGCCAAGACGGAGGAATTATCTGCGAGACAGGCTTAATTGCGCTCGGGCTTCTGGATCGATATCAGCGTGGAAGAAAAATAAGGGGAGAACTTAAGCGATCGGAACAACAGGAAAAAGAGTCCAATTTCGTAAAAATCAACATCCCTTTATATTTATATAAAAACAAAGATCAGTTTCAGATGTGATGACAAACATACGAAGAGGAATACTGCACTGCTAAGTACTGAACTGCAGCAAAACATAAAAAAAAAGAAATTCGAATTACGTTTAATATTAAATGATTCAAGAGTTAAATTTGAAAGAGTCGACTTGTTAAAAGAGTTGATTCAGAGTTGTGAAGAATAAACGATATCTGGGCAGGGTGGCATGGCTGGATTAATCCAGGGCTTACTTCTATTTCCGTGACCTTTTTACAAGTATTATTATTCATTCTTTGCGTCGTATAAAAGATCAGAAATAAAATCTTGATGAATTCTTTAACAGATTACAAAAAACATGCTCCCCATGTCAACTTATACGATGACGAGCCATTGGCCCTTTATAGGACGCTAACTGAAATACGTGGAAATTCAAAATTTTGCCATATTTGTTGCTGCCCCACTGGTTTCGCGTAATCATACAGTATATTGTGTAATTATTGGTGGATTTTAGATGAGGCGCTAATTATTTTTTTTTTTTTTACAAAGTTCTCACACTTACAGGACTTTGTCTTCAGCTATGTTTATTCACAAATAATGCGAATAAACATCTTAAGACCACCGACTTCAACTCACAACCGGATCATTCTTTTACTATGTGAGATGTTAATCAACGACAGCAACGTTGGGCCTAAAATCAAATTACGAGCTTTCTTGGTATTCTACGGTGTCCCACAAGGGCTCATTTTAGGCCCCCTTTTTGTTCTTCCTTTATTATAGCTATTTGTTGTCCAAAACATAACAATAGTTTTCACTTCAGTGCTAACAATACACATTTATCCATACCAGTCCAGCCAGCTTTAGTGGCCCGGCGTAAACGGAGTCCTAGAGAATATACGGGACATTTCGGAATGAAAAAAATCCATCGTCTGTGCAAGCAGAGTACTCCCGAGGCTGTAAGAGTAACGTACAACAAACCGCACCAGAAATCTGGATTTTTTTTTTTTCCTGTTAAAACTGGAAGCAATCAGAAGGTTTCAGAATCTCAGAAAAACGTCAAAGAAAATAAACATTCAGCGGTACGTCAAGATACGGCATTGTCACGAATCCTAGGTCGCCACGTAACTTGAAGGAAACGTGTGATATATTTTTCAGACGCTGCGTGCTTAACTCCTTAAAAGGTCAGATTATCCGAGTCTCATCCCTTCTAGTAAAGCACATGTTGAGACGACACTCCGGTGGATTTGATATAATGTCCCGTTCAGGAATACTGATTGTCTAAGATTCTACTTTTCACTTAAGATATTGGTGAAAATATATTTTGGGAAGAGAAAAAAAAAAAGTTAAATTAATTACCTTTCGTTGAAGGATGTTTATATAATAACAACAATTAAACAACACACACACACACACACGCAGAGAGAGCATATTCTTGTAAACAGACTGTTGTGCTGCTGGGGCTCACTGTGGTAATTATGGATCCCTTGCTACAGATGCCGCGTAGTGCATCTATTGCGACGCTAACGTAGCGAGAATGGCGCATCTGGGCCTCCACACACCTCTCGCTTTTGTTACCGGCCTGGCTCTTCATTTTTTACTGTTGACAGCGATGCTATTCCAGTCATTTACTGGCATCTGGTTAGGGAGAAAAGCAAGCAGGGAAGAAGGAGTGTGTGTGTGTGCATGTCTGCGTGTGGGGAAGGGGGGGGGCAGGACGTACTTTAATTAATTGTGGAGAGATTACATGGTTCTTCAAGCATGGAGTTTGTCATCAGAAGCCATTACACACCATCATTAGCTGCTTCTCCACAGTGTCAACAACAATTTGAAAAGGACTCATAAGTTTGGGAAACAAACACATAAGCTGTGATGGGAGATTGAAGGACGATGAGAAAAAAAAATAACAACAACAACAACAACGAAAAAAAAACGTCAACGCCTTGTCACACAATTACCCCTTGAGCGGTCTGTAAACAGATTTGTCCATTCTGTCACTCACAGGACCACTGGAAGCTTCCATTAGACGAACGATCTTTCAAATATCTAAAAGTTAAAATAAGATAAAGAAAGAAAAAGAAAAAAGAGGACTGGCCATTAAAAGACCACTGTATCAATGCAGGAAGCACAGTGGATATAAACATCGATGAATCACACAAAGACGTTATGGCGTCATTTTTGTTGTCAAAAAATTCAGGACTAAAGGTCTTTACACATATAGCGCGATTTTTTCTTTTTCGCCCGACAATGTTTTTCCGAACGACGACCCTTTAAATGAGCACCCTCACATCAAAGACGAATGTTTGCGTGCAAAAAAGCGTCACGTATTTTATTTTATTTTATTTTTTTAACAACAGGCTCGATCGAACGCTTCATCCGCGGAAGACCGCACTGAACCAATCAGGACGCAGGCTGTGGATGCATCATCACGCTGCAGTAGGCATGTCCGAGTCTCTCCATCATAAAGCAAGAGACTCTCGCTCATTTTATGACTCTTTATAGATCACGAGAACGACCCGGGCAGTGAAATTCACCGCATTCCTGTCTACGTCCCACGATGATGAACCCAGAGTTACTTTTCTGTGTTGTTTTTTTTTTTTTTTGCAAAGGAATAATCGCTAGCTCATCATCGCTCATCAACTCCATTGTCGTGCATTCATTTTGCGGCTCTTAACGTTGTGTTAAATTCGTCAGTGATTTTTCATACTTTCTTCCCATGTCGTTTTTTCATATAGTCCTGAACCGTTAAATCCATGTCCACGTCCCAAGTCCCACGTCGATGCAGACTTCCTTTTGTGCATGCACATGCACGCGCACCGTTCTCCCAACCACAAGGTTTAGTCAGAACCATCAGCTCATCAACCAATGAGAAACGGCTTCCTGCTTCCTTACAGCACGTTCTCACTGTTAGGACGCAGAACAGGCCAGACCTGATGCTTCTGAAGGTGTGAATCCCGTCATATCAAACTAGGTCGATGCTAATAGGTCCAGACAGATCCAATGAAACCTGGAATGTGAAAAACTTGAAAAAAAAATCAACAAAAGATATTTCATTGTGTAACACATCCTGTTTGGCCGACCGAGATTAGATTTGTGTTCATGTTTCCTTAAGAAAAGGGTCATTTTGAGCAAATTATTAGAGGAAGATCCAGGAAACCTCTAGCCACACTAGCTAGCTGACTCATTTTAGTGATGAATAAAATAGTTCATCTTATCAGAATGATACATGCAGGCATGTTCAACTGAAGTTAATTCATTTATTAAGGAAAGAAACGCATGCTGTTACAGGAAAATGTTCAACGGCGTTGTTGCGTGATGTGGCCCAACGTTCAACAGAGTTACGGTTACCACGCTGAAGTTGATTACTGTCCAGTAACGTCAACTTCTGGAGCGTTGAATTTCTCTTATAATGCAGCAAATCAATCTTTGTTGATGGGTTGTACTTTTTTTTATCCGTTTATAGTTACCTCTGATGTTGTGAAACTGTTAGTTCAATTTGGTTCATGTTCGCGTTTACGCTACAGCAGCTATAAAGCTTTGGTCTTGATCTTGATGTTAATCTTGTCAAACTGCAGCGTGTACAGGACACTCCATAGCGGAAAATTTAACATTACAGCGTTGGCTTCTTCCAAAAATCCTATATGGACATTTCCTTCAATAAAACGTCAAGATATCAACAACTACACACATCTTAAGCAGTGTGTTCTCAGTACATATCCCAGAGGACGAGCTGTTACTATAGAAATGTGCTTGGATTGTTGCTTAAACTACAGTCAGAGCTGCTGACCAATCAGAATTAAGAACCGAACGGTGTTGTACTAAGGCAAGACAGCTAATGGCTTTGGATTGGAGGTTACAAAGGGTTAAATGTTACAAGGGTTGCTGCTAATTAGAATCGCAAGTTTTGCTTTGCTAACGATGCTTCGTTTTGGACGCATTCCAAAGACGTGAGAAGGGTGCGTAGTCGTGGATTCTTCGGAACGGCTCTACTTCATTATTTAGCAGAAAACATCTCCATTTCCTCTTCCTCGTCCTGTATTCAGCGACCCATCATGGAGGGTTAATAATGACACGGCTCCTCCGTTCCCTCTAATTCGAATTCCAGTCTTTCTTCATTTCTAGCTCTAATTAAGCGCTTGCTTCGACAGTGCTCAAGATCGCAGGTGTATCAGCTTCCATGCAGGCCTTGGAATTAAGCAAAACTGCTGGCGGCCATGCTCTAAATTACCGCGAGGAATGCGAGGGGCTGGGCGCGCGAGAGTGAAAGAATGTGGAAAGAGGGAAGCTGCAGGTCTCACAAGTACAAATCACAATAACAGTCAGTGTGTAATTTGTAACATTTGGGAAGATAGTTGTTGTTGAACCTGTTCAGTGTGTCCTGATGACCCTGTCAGGCCCCGGAGGCCAGGGCTTCTGAGCGGCGGCAGTAAATCACGGCACAGATTTGTAACAATGCTGCAACACGCACTTTAAGCTGCCTGTGCACATTTTCCCTCTGAAACTATGTGAAAGTTTCATGACTCACTCCTTTGCACCTGATCATCCTGCAGGCTGTACCTTAAGACAGATAATTAATCTTTTTTTTTCATCCTTTTTTTCCCCCTTTCATTCGTATGTACAGATTACCGACATCACAGAAACAAAATCAGAAGATGGTCCAAAAAAAAAAGGAATAAAAGATAAAAATGCCAGACCAATCCGGAAATTTCTAAAGATGTGAACTGTATCATTTTAAATCAGTCTGAGCGATTCTGAAATATCTGAGCACTTAAAAAAAGAAATAAAACAAATAATAATAACAATAAGGATAATGATAATAATAATAAAGTTGAGATATCTAAATGTTTAAAACATCTTGTTTGACTGTTTCAGATCATTGTTTTTTTTGCTTCTTTCTTTTTTTTTCTCATTACAAAACTAAAACCTTATTTATAAGTTGTGACATCACAATCTTTAGTTGTAGACCTATCAGGTCCTGTATGCAAATTATTAGAGGACATTGCTCCAACCGGAACCTTGCTAGTTAGCTTATCTAGCTAATTTCAGTGATTTTAAAGAACAAAAATAAAATAAAATAAATAATAATAATAATAATAATAATAACAAAGCATAAAAAAACACAAAAAAACAGCATAAATGTTCTTTTTGTGAGAAAAAATAGAATGCTCATGTAGATAAAATGATGTATAGATAAAATATAAAAATATTAAAAATCATTTAAAAAAATTAAATAAAAACTAATTTAAAAAAAAAAATTGACATTATTAACAGAAATTAAATTAGAATTATTTAAAATCTATCCGTATTTCCACTGTACTTTCTGTCTTGCTCAGCCCGACCTCAGCCACACGATAATTCTTCAAATTGCAATACTGAGATTAAAGCTTGGATTATTGTTAGTATTATATATTTTTCACCCTTTTGAACCTCAGTTTCCTAGTAAAAGTGGCATAGAATTCGATTTCCAATTTTACTGCGTTCTTTTCCACTTCAGGAGACAATCGGGTATATTTTTGAATATATATTGAATGAGAAATATTCAATATAAATATTAGATTATGTATAATTAATTAACTATGTAACTGAATAACCGCTATATAATTGAATACTATGTGATTATTATTATTATTATTATTATTATTATTATTATTATTATTATTATTATTATACATTTTTCAGATCTTAATTTCTCTTTTTTTTTGCTTCCATACATAAGGACATATCCAATTATTTAAAAAATAAATAAATAAATAAATAAATAATTAGGGCTTCTTTAAATAATTCCTTGATTCTTTAAATCAATATTCAGTCAATTAATTCAGCCATTACCTGCTGTTCACATGCCACATCCTGTGATTTCTAAAATAAATAAATAAATTTAAAGCGTGTGTTTGTACAGTAGAGAGTGAACGACTGACTGACAGACAGCAGGGAGGAAGAGCTGAAGCGAACGCAGAGAGCGCTACAGGATTACGTGTGACTTGACAGGCAGATCAGTGTTCCACGGTGACTGAGAGACAAAGGCGTGTGACTCTGCGACACGCCACCCTTTAATTGCTAAAGCTAGAAATTAGCGCCCGTTCTTTGTGCTTTCTAAGAGCGGTGTGTGTGTCTGAGAGAAGCAACGGCCTTTCAGATGTGGAGCAACACTGTCACACTTCTGTCTCGGTAGCATAAAAGGCTCTCTTTTCACCACACACACACACACACACACACACACACACACACACACACACACACACACAAAACCTGCCACTCCTGCTGAAGTATCTTCAAACACATCTCAACAGCTGTCATATTCTATAAAACCCAGTCCCGGATTCTTCTAGAAGATTGTACGCGCACGCACGCGGGGGTTGCTCTTTCTAAACAGATTCTGACCCGCTTCAAACACTATTGATGTTCATACACATGGCTCAAAGGCACCAAAAAAAAAGAAGAAAAGAAGAAGAAGAAGAAGATGAAGAAGGGGAAGAAAACGAAAAAAAAAAAAAAAAAAAAACACAAGCGTCTCACTTTAAGCGCTTTAAAGAATCAACTCCCAAATGCGGTATTTGGATCCAGGCTTGTAGTATTAAATTTTCCTTGAGTAGGCATCTATGTGGGCCTACTTAGCATATTAGCGCAGCATCAGGACCCTGTTAGCGCTAATCGTTTCCAGGAAGTCGAACGTGTACGTATTCTACTGAGAACAAGAGACTATCGAGTGCAACAAACCTGCAACCCAAGAAAAGTGCTCGAAATGAAAGGGGTGGGGGGGGGGAGACGAGAGATCAATGAACAGAAGTGAATTCCTGTCATCACCGATATGATAAGCAGGTGCTAATTAGCTTAGCATGACTACCCCCCCACCCCGCCTCCTGCTCAGTTTGACCACTAGCAGGCTAATGTAGCATAATCGTGTGTGAGGCCGGGCGATATTAACCCCGGTCTGACTCCTTCTCCCAGTCAGAGCTGATCGATGGTGAACTATCGCCGAGGGGGTGCACACGCACACACACACACACACACACATGCACACACACAAGCATGCACACACACACAAACACACACCCTGCAGCACCCTAATGGAGGCACATTCAACTCAAAATCAATAGAGGGAGACGGAGTGCAAACCCACAGTCCTGCCTGAGGGAAGAACCAGCAGGGCCGGAACAAAAATGCACACAAATGATCCGTTTCAAAGAGTGCATCTGACTGAAACGCACAACAAAAGAATTCCAACTTCTAACTTTCGCATACAAGTTCATATAAACGGGGGCGTTAACTTTTAACACCATCTTCATAATTTTTCATGTGATCTGTCTGCAAGCTTAAGGTTAAAATGAATAAATAAAATGTAAAAAATAATTAATTAAATAAATAAATATATATATATATATATATATAAATACATAAATAATATATTTTTTATTAGTAAATTAATAAATAAAATAAAAA
>JAOVYU010000042.1:4153343-4164615 GCA_025674565.1 Synodontis membranacea | reverse complement strand
AGAGAGAGAGAGAGAGAGAGAGAGAGAGAGAGAGAGAGAGAGAGAGAGAGAGAGCGTGAGCAGCTAAACCGCACGTTGCATTTCATACAGGCAGTTATCTTCATTTTTTTCCTTTCTTTGAATCGGTCTCTCATTAAAAGGCAGCTCGGTAACTGGAGCCGAGTCTAATGCCTGCCGTGTTTGGAGAAGCACAGAACCCCATTTGGCTATAAGAGCAAGAAAAGAAAAAAAAAAAAAGAAGGAAAGAAAGACCGCCAGACCCGTGAGCCACTGGCAGATTTAACTCACATTAATTCACAAAAAAAAAAAAAAAGAAAAAGAAAAAAAAGAAAAAAAAAACGAGGGTGACACAACCGTGAAAAATTGTTTAACTGCAATTGAAAATAAACCAAGACGTGTGTCCATTTATAACAGTGTTTGAGTGTGTGTTTCTCAGCTCTAGACAGATGAGTGTGTCAGGGGTGTATACACTCACTATCCAGGCCTCTATTCCTCACGATACACACACTAAATACATACATTTATTCAGACTAAACAAATAATGTTCTAAGCGGATACAAATGCAGATACAAATAGAAGGCACTATATACGGTATATATATATATAGGGGTTTTTTTTTTGGTTGGTTTTTTTTGCCTGAAAGCTTAATAGGCATCATGCTATTTCTAGAGATCTGAAAAGTTAGAAGTTGTGAAGTTCGTGGGACAAACAAGTACCATATTCGTTATCATTTGTTAGTTCTGAATTCGCAGCATACGTTCATCCTTAGTAACTGCCTGCTCAGGGTTGTGTTGGTTTCAATTACGCTTCTTTGTTCGTTTCTTTTTTAACTTAGAAAGAACTAAATTTAGGAACAAGTAGAAACAAAAAAAAAGAATAATTATGAGAGCGGGATTTAAAACGAGTCTCTGGCTGAGGCCAGTTATGAACTCGAGTGATGTAGCTGAGGATGAGAAACTGTCGGAGCTAGAATGCTGTCGGTGCTGGGGGTTTTCAGTGTCTTCCATTTTTTTTCCATGTACAAAAGAAAAGAAAAAAAAAAAAAGAAAAGAAAAGCCCTTTCCGGTTCAGGCCACACCCACTTTTAGTCCCAAATCCAAATACTGACACTGATATTTGCAACACTAAACAGATACAGACAGAGGCATTGTGTTACACTCGTAGCCCAGAGCATGTTGTGATCGAAAGCGCTTTGGTTGGCACAGATTTACATTTCACAGGAAGGAGCTATCAAGTTTGAGTCCTGCTAAAACCTGCTTACATTTTTTCTCCCCACCTCAAACCGACACATACAAAACCGAGGCAGTGTTTCATATTTACACATCATGACACGTCATAACGTGGAGTTAAGCAGGAAGATAAATGAGATGCGAGAAAGTCAAAAGCGTTTACTCGCAGGTCTTGATTTGTGGCTAGACTCTGACTCTCCCCGCGCTCCCTCCTGACAGGCCTTGAGGGAAGGGTGGATTGAGTCAGGCCCAGCTGCCTTATCTCATCTCTGGCTTACTCAACCCAGAAAACACTCGAGCAATGCTACTGCAATTTGTTTCCGCTCGTGTTCGGGATTGTTTTATGAAAGGCGAGGTGAGACAAGGTGAAACCCAGGAACTCAACGCGCGTGATAAATGAAGGCGTCCGTGCACAAAATGAAACATGACCGCCTAAAAAAAAAAAAAACTCATTTAGATGATTAACAGGGATCACTGGGTCACTACTGACGAACACGTCGCCATTTCAGAACAGGACTGCTCACTGCTCAAAAGTTTCACCAGAAGTCGCGGAGATTACAGCAACTTAGCCATATTAGCATTAGCATGGCTCCGGGTTACCCTGCTCCTCTTGGGTACACGGCAATTATCTCGACTCTTTTCCCCGAACGCCTGCGAGACACGCACTCGCACAGATGCATAAAGCTTCTAGGGGCGTTGCTCTCGTCAACAAGCTTTGCAAGATGCCTTCAAAAAATTCAAAGCACTCGTGCACGGCCTGGTTCGGGCGGCCTTCACAAATCCGGTCATGGCTATCAAACCTCGCTGAGCTCTCAGGCTGCTGGGGGCAAGGCTTTAGCTTTAGTGCTAAGCGACGCTAGCACAGGGTGGGACTGCAGCATAAGAGGCCATTAAAGGCCATGACACATGCTTATCTGTACCTCTAAGCCCTTCCATCAACAAGACAATATACAGTATAGGGATACGCTGATACCAATACTGGGACCGCAATACCGTGATCATCTATGCACATTTGATATTGAACACAGCACATGATACCGAGGTGAGCTTAGTATACACCATCATTGCTAATCATGGGAAATAACAGCAGTTCAGACTTACTTCACAAGTAATTATAGCAAGTAGGCCAATTAAACAACTGAAACATAAAACTCAGCACGATTTACTTACAGCACAAAGCAACAAAAAATAAATAAATCTGGCAAACACTGTAAATGATGCTAGAGCGGAAATAGCAGCTCTTAGCCAGCACGCTGTTCTTGACGATCGGTTACGAGGAATTCTAAAAAAAAAAAAACATAAACTTTTCCGAACCGAGCCAAAACCAAGGTAGCTAAAGTGCTTCATTTCAAGTCAGCTTGCTAACATTATAAAGAAATGCGGAATTACTAGCTTAAGTGTTTTTACCCGCATGTGCGCGCTTTTCACAGCCACAATGTAAAGCACAAACAGAGCTAAACAATATATTCCACGACATCCCTGATTGGTTAATAATAAGTATGATACTCATCTCATTATCAGTTCCAATAAAACATATTCTTCTTGTACTCAGCCTTAAAGAAAATGCTATCCGTGCTTTTTAGTACACAGCGTACGATATTAAAATGAACATATCACTATGCAGAGTTCCACCCCAGTCTGGGAAAAAGTAGCTTTTGGCTTTTTAGTTCATATTTAAAGACCTTAAAAAACAGTTGCTCAATTCATTTTCATATCCTTTTCCTTATAAGTAAAAGAAGAAGAAAAAAAGTCCCAGTAGAGAACCTTGAGGTATACCCGCAATTGTTTAACACCTAACGCATATGTGTGCGCACTCTTGTACACGATGACCTCAGTAACCATGCTGAAACTCCAACATGACAGGTTGATAGTCCTTCCCTCAGGTCACAACCATTTTTTTTTCCAATTCGTTACAAAAATTCTGGACTTGTTGACCCTCCTTTGAGACAAGATTGCAGACTCTAGGCAGCGTTAATAATCTCAGACTGTCCGAATGCATCGAGAATTACTTTTTCTTATTCAGTTCAGCTGCCTTTTGTCTTGCTGCCTGTTGTAAAAAGACGGCCAAAACACGGCACACGGTTTAGACCCAGCTGCGATCTCTTATACTGTTTTCAACGTGCATGAAGGCACGGTAACTCGAGACACCGTATCCCTGGTTTGGGTTAAAGCAAAAACACAAGAAAAAGCCATCTAGAGACAACATCTCTGGGTAAGATTCATAAGAAAAAACAAAAGATAATGCACCAACATGAGCTAAAAGGTCTGTACGTGTACTATAGCTTAATCTGATGCTTTGGGAAGATACAGGCACAAATGTAAAGTAATGACACAAACACTTCTTACTTTCTAACATTCTCGGATTTCAAAAAAAAAAAAACAACAACAACAACAAAAAAAGAAAATGCCACTCTTTCCTCAAAACCTGGCAAATAGCTGATGCAGAGAGTGATTAAAAAAAATAGTGAGCCCATTCTCAAATTTGTGGCTTTTTTTAAAGACCAAAGTCTGTTATGACATAGTCCATAAAAAAAATTAAATAAAAATGAATCTGGCAGATACTGGCATAGAGTTGTTTTTTTTTTTTTTGCCTTTATTGTTTAAATTCAATAAAACAATCTTTGGCACAAGTTGTCAGCAAGGACTGGAAAACCAAGGGTTATATACAAACAGGTCGTATTAAAGAGCTGGCTGGTGTGAGATTGTGGGGAATTTGTGAATATAAAAGTGAAGTGAAAGCTCCTGAAAAACAGAGCCAAGAAAGCAAAAGAAAACTTGCAGCAAAGGAGAGATGTAAAATATGGATAAATAAATATATTTCCGAATAAAAAAATAAAGAAAATAGGTAAATAAGTAAGTAAGTAAAATAAAATAGATAATCTCTTTTTCCACTATTTACTGGGGGGAAAATATTTTTCAAAAGATTTACATTTCTGTATGATAATAAAATTTGTATAAACCACATGACCCATTAAAAATAAACAAATAAATAAATAATGTTATTATTATTATTATTATTATTATTATTATTATTGCTGTTATTATTATTATTATATTTTAATGCTAATAATAATAATCATAATAACAATAAGTGCTATTATTATTACTTTTTGTTATTTTTATTATTATTGTTATTATTATTATTATTATTATTATTATTATTATTATTATTATTATTATCATCAAAACAATATTAACAGTAATAACTTCATGAAGTTTTGGTCTGGTGCTTGGCCCTTGGAGTGTGCAGAAGTTTGGTGTTTGTTCTGGCACTGAACTGGACCACGGCAGCTTTAGCAGACTTTGACTGGGGTGCCTTTGCATGTGTGCGTGTTTGTCAGGGGCAAGCAGCTCAAGCAGCAAAGCCGATGGCTATTAGAGGTGATTAAGTAACCCGATGGCTGTTTGCTGTTTCTGCAAGTCTGGTGCGAGGTTACGGCTGGCCCCGGATCTGTGCCCTGTTCTTTCTAGAAGCTTCCAGGCCAGATCTAACTGAACCGGAGGCCTTATCCTGGATCCTCTGGCATCATCATCATGACCCTGTTGTGCCAGTGGGACCTCTGGTTGAGCTAGGGTAAGCCGAAGGTTCACTGCGGCCTGGCAAAGGTGATGCCGGCGATGCCAGGCAGAGGTAAACACACAGGAACCCACACATACACACACACACACACACACACACACACACACACAAACATGGCCAAGCAATGAGTCATCCCAAAAAGCAGCAAGGAGTAAATGAGTAAATGAGAGCACAAGACCGGCGTGACCCCGAACAGGAATGAGAGGCTTACTGTGCGGAGGTCTGCTGTGCTCTGCTCGGTATCAGCAGGGAAAAAAAAAAAAAAAAAACTTCTAAAGAGGGTTTTGATTGTCTTAACTAGGTCTGAGTGTACACACAGAGAGTTTAGAGAGAAGTGCTTTCAAAGCGGAGATGAGGAGGTGTAAGCAGGAAAGGCCTTCAGAGAGGAGGGGAGAGAAACGAGAGAGCCTAAAAGAGAGAAAGAGAGATAAAGAAAGAGAGAAAGAAAGCTATCTGGTCTGGCACCTAATCAAAGGGATTAGGGTTTTGAGGAAGCCAAGCCTACAGGTTATCCTTCAGGAAGCATACCAAGTAGTTATCAAAAACACTCCACTTCAAAGCGGCTCAATTTTCCTATATTCGCAATGTTTTGGCCTCAACCTCCGGGGCTTGTTTCTGGGTAATAAAGGGTGTCAAGAGGTGTTTGTACTTGTATGAGACATGGAGACAGAGAGCGAGAGAAGCATATTTCAGTGAGCGTATGTGCTTCAACGTAGTCCAGGACCATCCGCTTTTCCACAGTGTGATCAATCACTCAACAGACAGCAGGTAACGCGAGGCGACTGTGTGTCTTCAGTCTCGCAGGGTTCTCACAAAGTAAACAATAGCTGAGCAGGTACTTACTCAAATCCCCTCCCATCCCATGACACGCTTGTCACTAATAGTGCTCTATGGCTTCAGGGCTACCTGTTTAACATCGTAGGAATTATCTTGTTATCTCCCTGATAAAAGGCCGATTGTTTCCATCTTTCGTTTGCAACGATCCATACAGGCACTTTGTCGGGACGCACCGCAATCTTCAAGACGCCTGGAGTTAAGAGCCAATTCGAGTAAATCCAGCGACACCGCAGAAGGCCGGGTTGATTCCTCAGATCAAATCTAAATGCCTGACCTGTCTCGTCATCTCGAGGGTAGCTTAAATTAGGCAAAGGTTAAGAGAGAGAGAGAGAGAGAGAGTGCCTGAGTTATAGGGAAGCTCAAAAAGATCTAAAGATTAAGCTTTAGAAGAAGATCAAGCTTTAGAAGTAGTAAAGCTGGATGCAACATTCATACTTAGACCTAGTAATAAAAAATAGACCTTAGACCTTAGTAATAAAAAAATAGGAGTCTGAGGCATATTTGTGTCATTTTTTTTCATAAAGTACAATGATCTTAGTACTGAACCTTGAGGAATACCCTCATACCATTATTTCAGAACAGTGGCAGGTGAAAAACCTTGGGGGACCACAATCCTTTGTTCATTCATAGTTCATATACAGATAGAGATGCAGACAGTGGCACTGCGTTACACCCCAAGTGCGCTCGCACATGTACAAGTGTGTTAATGTTTTGTGTCATGAAAGACTAAATTGTCACATATGTGTAAGAAAGACATCTGTGTGCATTTGTTGTGTCCTCACATGAAGTCTCAAGGAGTTGAGTTAAGTAAGCGACAATGTTTACACGTTTTAGGGTTTAAGCTGGTGGAATTCCACTTTACAGATTTACATTTCGAGGCCCGGACCCGCCACAGGCGAGGTAGGGCTTCAATACGGCCATCCATCTGGCTAGCGTTAACCCCACTGGATCCAGATGTGCCTTTAATTGTATTTTCGTCCAAACTGTAAACTGCTACTTGGAAAAGAAGCTAAAATAACATACAAACAACAGCAACTACGATAACAAGTGAAATTGGAATGAAATGGAAAAGAGATTAAAAAAAAAGCGCACAGGCGTACAAATTTCAGCGTTGCCCTTTGAAAGCAGATCCCTTAACATTATGGCAAAGTATTGATTTACTCGGCAATTTCGTGTCTCGCCACACCAGCAGCCCTATCTGAGGCGTGGAGGAGGTCCTGCAAAAAAAAAAGCATTCATCTGATTTTTCCAAAACATAAAAGATTAATACCTTTATTCTTTTCAGAAATAAGGATAAGGGGGGGGGGGGGGGGGAAAATAAAAGGGAAGGTCAAATTGGTATTTGAAGAAAGCAGGTTAGAGAGCAAAATTAGATACTCAGACCCAGAGGTGACTTTAATAAGAGATAATAAGAAAATGTCTGATGTTTGGGTACAGGATCGAAAATGTGCTTTCGGGAGGTTGGGGGGGGCATACATTTCTACTTTTACACAGGGAGGAATTTGGTCCGTATGAAAGAAAATATCGCAAAACCTTATTCTTGTCTTTAAACTTGGCTAAATTAGAATTGGCAGAAAACCAAACATAACATCGGAAAGCGGTAAAAACAGAGAGCAACAAATGTCCGTCGTAGCGTACACAGAGTTTAAGACCTCATCTGGGAACGGCCGTGACTAAAAACATCTCCCACAAAGAAAGAAACCTTTAAAGCTCTTAAAATAATCTAATCATGTTCGAGTCATGCTTTGACCAAAGAAAAAATATTTGTTTCATCATGTGCACGTCTGTATTCACTTAATGGCAAAGAGAAATAATATAGACCTGAGCGCTGGAACCTGATTAAAGCACATATATTAGTTTGTAAGAACTGGCAATCATATGCAGAGCTCCTTGAACCTCAACAGCAGTGACGGATTCTCAGTTGGAAGGTGTTGATTAACTGTCTATAACAGCAGCTCTGACGGTAGTTCTAGTCGTTCCGGCTGCAAAACAAACCACGGGTGTATTTAAATGCGTCAGTTTTAATGTGTTATGATTTCTATAGAACCCAGATCATCAACACGGACAGGTTCTGCAAAGAGATGATCGTTTAACAATTATGGAAGGAGTCTCCAGTTTCAGTGCGTTGTGACGAATAGACAAATTTGCATTGTTGTGGTTTGTAAAAGCTGCTGTAACATTAGTGATATAAGAGTTAGCAGCAATCCAATAACAAGGATCAGTTAGATATCAGCACAAAATGAACTAGATACCCAAGAGAAAAAGAAATCAACCAGTTTCTTTAACAAATAGAAAATACTGGAATTGAAATTTTATTTTATTTTATTTTGATTTGATTTATATAAGGGTTTTTTTTTATTTATTTATATAATTTATACTATTTTTTATTATTACATTTATGCTGTTATATTTATATTTTTTAATTACTTGTATTTTTTTAATATTTATTATTAGATTTACTTACTGAGTAAGTAAAATAATTTTACAGGGAAAACTGAATAAATTATTATTATTTTTTTTTTTTTGCTTTTTGTTTTTGCTTTTAGTTATACATTTTATTTTTCCTGTACTGAAGTGTTTCCAAAAACAATTTTTGAAAAAATTAAAAAAGAATAGAAGAAGTAAATGAATGAACGAATGAATGAATGAATAAAATAAATAAATGTTGCAAATGAAAAGCAATACACAAAATTCAACATTGGAAAATAATCAACTTTGGGGTACTTGTTAAAAGTGTCCTTAGTTAATGTACTGTCTGGTCACATCCTGAACCATATTTCTACTAAATACTCTCTCAGAGATCCTTCTGTATGAGACTCGATCATCTAGAGACTGAACTTCTCTCTATAATGAAAGAAAAGTCCTGTGTTGGCCCAGTGTTTGACTAAACCAATCCAGCTTTACTCAGCATGAGTCCTGCACACCTTCCTAATAACACACTTTATGAGCCAGGCGTTTCGTTCCAGGACAAGAACCAAATGAAGCAAACGGCAGGCCAAACACTTTGGACTTCTGGAAAAAAAAAAAAGGCCAGCAGTGCTTGGGAATTACAGTGCCATTTTTTTTTTTTTTTCTTTTTAAAAACCATGCAACGCAGAAAATCAAACTGATGACATTTACTGTCTTCATTCCTACTGTATACTCTATTAAGGCACTTAATAAAGGTGTAATAAAGAGTGTTATAAAACTGTTATAAACGAGCCAGGCCAGCAGGAAGCTAAGTGTGCTGAGGGTTTTATGAGCTTCATACTGCCTATAAGTCCTGACTTACCATAGCGCTCCTGAATCCTCGCTTGTGATTGGCCAGAATATTTTGATGCCTTTTCTATAACTTAACATTAACATGCTTCTAGTTTCTATTAGGATGTTATTGTTTCTATAGTAACAACAAAACTTGCACAGTGGATGTGAAGACATTAAAGAGTGCTGAATCGTTAAAGATCATTCCAGTGTCAGCACTTTATACGGTCAGAGGTACAGCTGTAACTATGAGATTACCAACAAAGCGATGCGGTATAACAAGCTGGATTTTGTCTTTTGAACAACAGGAGAGAAAGAAAAATGAGGGAAATTTTATTTCTACTTTAATGTAAGCGATAACCTTTTTCATGGATTTTGCACTTCCATAAAAGTAACTAGAAACAGATAAAAAGTATAATAAAAATGTAATAATTGGATACGGGATACTGGACTTTTTATGCAAAAGAAATGAGTTTTGCTACTGTAAGAGTATTTTATTTCATTATTTCTTTTTTTTTCGTTAACCCAATTTAACATTTCTTCAACGACTTCATTTCTATCTAAAAAAAAATACATTTTCAACAAAACGTTTTCTTTTTTTTAATAATGAATTATTTAAGCCTCTATGAATGCTGAGAGGCTGAAAATATTAGTAGATGTCTTTACTACACCGAGTATTATATACTGTATAATATAATATAGCTTTGCAGAATCTACAAAGTACACTAGGGACCCGATAAGACCCAACTTCACTCGGAGAAAAGTGTTCAGAGAAAGAAAAAAAAAAATTGATAAAAAAGTAAGTTAAATTGGAAATTGTTACTAGTTAATATTTCCGTTTGCATTTAAATAAACATAAAAAAAAAATTTGACCATAAATGTCACAAAAAAATACAATTTTAAACGGGCTTTGAGAGAGGAGGACCTGAGTGAGATCCGAAAGTGCCAATATTTATGAATGGGGAGTGGATGTCTTAATCATAACTTTCAAATTGCCAAATCTTTGGCCTGCATCCCAGCCGAGAGACTGAACATCATGCCAACTTACACATGCACTGCACCTGCTAGCACATGCTCACACACACACACACACACACACACACACAAACACACACAAACACACACAAACACAGTTAAACAGAGACCCAAAAGCGAAACAGAGAGAACACACAGTAAATATACAAACTCAAATTATAGGATAGTGGCTTCAATTATAATTAACTAACCAATGTTTCTGGGAAATGATCATAGAGTAAATGTTTGTAAGTGTGTCTGTGTGTGTTTGCGCTTTTGTGTGTTTATATCCTGCCGAGTGTATACGGGTGTGTGCACGTGTCTCTGTGCAAGTGTGTGTGTGTGTGTGTGTGTGTGTGTGTGTGTTCAAATGTGTTTATGTGCATGCGTGTCACCTCTCAGTCAGTGTGGTACTCGCTGGTTGACAGAGTGTTAACGGCGGCCCACACTGGCTGCAGTTCTTTAATTAAAGAAGAACAGCATGCTGCAGTCTGCGGCTCCAAATGGCACCATATGTTTTCCCAGACTAACCGGCTGAATAAATGCCATTTACCGCACAGGATCCACCGCGCCGTGTCTGGGATCTGCTGTCTAAGTGTCTTATAAAAGTGCAGAGACCCCCCTCACACCGGCGTCATCTGCCTGCAATTTAAACCAGACCGGCACACAAAGCATCGCAACGTGACGTTCTGCCGCCACGATTAACCGCCCGCAAGACCCGGTTGAAGATAAACGTGCAAACAGGCCTCGATATAACGCACGGCATTAATGCAAGGTCATCTAGACTAACGTGACCGATATCACGATGATGTTGTAAAGAAGAAGTTAGAAAAAGAAACAAAAGTGCGTCAACAAAAGACATTCATTTTTTTTTTATTCGTTTACAGACAAAACAAAATCACAAAATAAACTGAAGTTAAAACTGAAAGAGATATTTTATTTAAAAAAATTAGTTAACTGGCTAAAAATTATTTTGATAATTTAAACCACAGTGAAAAATATTAACAATTAACAAGAAGAGGAAGAAGAAGATGAAGATGATGATGATGATGAAAAAAGATTAAGAAGATGAAAAATAAGTCGATGAAAAATTAAAAGGAGATGTTGATGATGATGACGATGCTGATGAGGTGAGGGAGGAGGAGGAAGAGGAAGATAAAGAGGAAAATGATGATGATGATGATGATGATGATGATGACAATGATAATGATGTGAAAGAGGTGGAGGAGGAGGAGGAAGAAGAAGATGAGGAGAGAGGAGTATAAGGAAGAAAATGAAGATGATGATGATGATGATGACAGCGATGATGATGAGGTGGAGGAGGAGGAATAGGAGGATAAAGAAGATAATGATGATGATGATGATGATGATG
>JAOVYU010000042.1:3957729-3978011 GCA_025674565.1 Synodontis membranacea | reverse complement strand
AAGTAAAGTATAGATACGTAAAAATTTACTTAAGTACAGTAACGAAGTACAAATACTTCGTTACATTCCACCACTGACAATTACTCACGTTCAAATTCAGGATAGTTTAATCAGTGCAGGTTTAATAATGAGAGTGTGTCTCCCCCTGCTGGCTTAGACTGGATATAGTACACTGTTTCTGATCTTTTCTTGCATACTAATGAAAATGTACAGTAGTACATACACTTCTTACTGGCTAAAGTCTATTTATTGTCTCTGTAGAGCACCTGGGGAAAAATCTAACTGGTTTCAACATCTTTAGCACTTTAGCACAGTACAGTACAGTATATTCTGTATTTATAAAAGAAAGCAAGACAGAAAGAAAAAAAAAAGACAGTTTCAGAGTTCATTGCTTTGACGTGATTTATAATTTAGCAAAAAGCTTGTACAAACTAGATAGGCACCTAGTTGTACTTGGTGTATTGACTAAATGCTGACATCAGATATCTGATATTCAATGATCAGATATTGACATCCTCTTACTCATTCTCAACCCTGGGGTGGTATCATTAAGACTAAATCTGTGGTACTTTAGTAAGTGTCTTCACACCTTTATAAATTATGTAAGGTGTATAATGGACCATTGATGGACTGTATCTTTAAAACACAGCTCTTAAAACTAATTAAGTGCACATGACATGCAGCTTCTCTAAACGTTAAATGGTTATTGGCACAAAGTATGCAAAGAAAATATTTGACATCTTCAAAAAAAAAAAAATAGATGAATAAACATATAAAGTTTATGCAATATAATATTATATAATATAATATGCTATGCTATGATATGATATTATATAATATGTTGTAAAATAACATAATATAATGTAATAAAATATAATACAATATGATATGATATGATATATGATGTCAAATAATATAATATAATGTAATATAATATAATACGATGTAAAATAATACAATATAATGTATTATAATATAATATGATGTAAAATAATATGATATGATATAATATGATATGATGTAAAATAATATATTGTAATATAATATAATATAGGTATTTTAATTGATCTTTTTATAATAATAATAATAATAATAATAATAATAATAATAATAATAATAATAATAATAATAATAATCAGGGTCAGTTAAATGTGTCAAGTACAAACCCACAATCAGATTAAGTCCCGCCTTCCAAACGCACCAGCCTATCAAAACGCTCTCTGTGGGTTATAAAATGATTGACAGCGAGCGGAACCAATAGATTTCCTCTCTCGTGTGTATCCGCCAATAGAAGGACAGTAGGGCTGCTGGTACCGGTCAGCCAGGAAATAGCTGAAATATCTATAAAAGTGCTTTAAAAATGTCTGATCGCTCTGGAGTTTAGGATGGTAAGAACTCTACGGTTTCTCTTACTGAACTGGAGAACTGTTAGACCCGGTGAACAGTTAGAACTGCGGTTAGATATGAGAGCTAAGAGTGCTGGATATTTACGGAGAAACGAAAACAATACCGCGATAATTTTGTCCTGTTAACGAAACAGAATATGATTTGAAGTTGGTCATGTTTAATTCGCATCTACGCGGTGATAAATTCCCATTTCGAGCCATATTCAGTGTATTTGTGTTGATTTATTTGTTAGTAAATAATATTTTGTGTAAATGTTATCTACAGCAGCGCGTGCTGGTTCTGTCGTTACCGATTGACAAGGTGAGGACCAATCAGATTTAAAGCCTCGACTGAGTTATGTCCGTACAGCCAATGAAATTGCTTTCTTGTACACATGGTCCCGCCTCTCATCAAGGTCGTGTGACGTTCAGTTAGGTATTTTAGGGTGGATTTGTCTTTGTGCACCTGTATTCCGACGAGCCGGAGTGCTGTGCTCGGATTGGTCAGAAGTTGACAGACATCGTGTGAGTGTAAAGGAGCAGCCAATCATAAGCGAGAGGGTGGGGTTAGTTATTGTGAATACGGGTAGGGAAAGAAAAAAAACATAAGCCTGCTAGTCAGATTTAGTGATTTCTGAAGCTAGTTGGATAGAGAATGGTACTGGCTGTGAATGTGAACGAATAAAAGATGTATGAATGTTTGTGAATGAGTGACTGTTTCAAATAAAGCAGTCAAGGCTTTCGTAAGACGATAGCTTACATAGCTAATAGTAGCCAGTTAGCATAAAGACTCATGCTAGCTAGCTAGTGCACTTCATTAAGGGACTTTAGTTGTAATTGTAGTGGGTGTTTTTTTTGTTCTAGTTTCACATTTAAATATCCAACCATTTATTATTTTCATCTAGATATGCAGTTTGTTATCTAACACCGCTTTACCACAAATCTACCTTTGATATTAACCCTAAATCCTGTTCCATTGCTCCTTATTTCATTCATCTGTCACAGTTTTCTGACTTTAGAGACATACCATGAGCACATGGGACTGTAAGCAGCTGTCATACAGCATCAGGGTGGACACTGTGATCACTGGGGTCCTGACTTCTCATGTTCTGTAAGGAAAGTATCTGATGTGTGACGTGTTTTTCTAGAAGTTGTCAGATGATGTCATGAACTAATCTGCGTATTCGTTGGCTGGTCAGGATTAGTTGCATATCGAAAGGTCACACGAGAAGAGAATTGCTGACGATAGAAAAGTTTTTAGCGCATAGGGCGAAAAAACAAAGAAGTGTGCAAGTGGAACAAGTGGTAGTGGTCAGGGATTGGGTGTTTTGGAGTGATGGGGTCAGTGATTGGTTGTTTGGGAGCGATGATGGTCAGTGATTGGTGGTCAGTGATTGGTTGTTTGAGAATGATGGTGGCCAGTGATTGGTTGTTTGAGAATGTGGTCAGTGATTGGTTGTTTGGGAGCGATGATGGTCAGTGATTGGTTGTTTGGGAGTGATGGTGGCCAGTGATTGGTTGCTTGAGAATGATGATGGTCTGTGATTGGTTGTTTGAGAATGATGGTGGTCAGTGATTGGTTGTTTGGGAGCAATGATGATCAGTGGTTGGTGGTCTGTGATTGGTTGTTTGAGAATGATGGTGGTCAGTGATTGGTTGTTTGGGAGCAATGGTGGTCAGTGATTGGTTGTTTGAGAATGTGGCCAGTGATTGGTTGTTTGAGAATGATGGTGGTCAGTGATTGGTGGCCTGTGTTTGGGAAAGATGGTGGTCAGTGATTGGGTGTTTGGGAAAGATGGTGGTCAGTGATTGGTTGTTTGGGAATGATGGTGGTCAGTGATTGGTTGTTTGAGAAAGATGGTGGTCAGTGATTGGTTGTTTGAGAAAGATGGTGGTCAGTGATTGGTGGTCAGTGATTGGGTATTGGCTTTAAACACTAATGTCAAGTCAAGCAAATCTCTCATTTTGTTTAACCAGCAGCTGTAATGTGATTTATGAAGCTATATTGCAGGACATGAATGACGTTTGCTAATTTCTCCTCAAAAACTCCCTAGATTTGTCAGTAGACTTTTTATTTATTTATTTATTTATTTATTTATTAAATGATATTTATTAAATAATCAAATCTGGTGACTAAAGTTGCTAATTTGGCAGAATAGTTCTCATCCTCTGTTTCACTTTGTCATACCTTTTTTTTTTTTTTTTTTCCCCCCCTTCTCCTTCTCTCAGTGAATCTTGTTTGAGAAGCATTGACGCACAATCCCTCCACTTGCTCAATGAGTAATGAGTACATTCTGGAGCATGTCGATGAACGCCGGCCGTAAGGTAAGATGAGACCTCGGTTCTGGACGGTTCTTGCCCCCAGATTGTGAGAACAGACTTTCCTTAGATGCTGAAGGTTAGATGTCGAATTAGATTTACACTTGATGCCTTAGAAATTAAAACATATATACGGTAGTTGAGCATTCAGCTGTCAGATGTTTAGGACTTTAAACTCTGATCATTTGGTCAGTGAGGGATTAGTCTATAACTGGTCCCAGTGGGTCCACAGTTAGCCATATCCATTAATGCAATATTTTGAAATATATATTTTGTATTATCTCTCTTTCTGAATAAATACAGGTCGAATGCTGGTGATTTTGGGCTTTTGAAATGTGTGAACTACACCAGTGATTAAAATAGTCTCTTCTTTTTCTGTTTTGTTTGCTTAGAGATCTGAGAGCGAGGAGCAGGGTGGTTCAGGGGACCAGAAAGCCAGTCCGGCTCGTCCTCCTTTCGGGAAGAAGCAGCTCCCCTCCATACCCAAGAATGCAGTTCCAGTCACTAAAGCGTCCTCCCCAGCTTCAGCGACGCAGGCCACCAACGGCACACACGCCTCCTATGGACCATTTTATCTGGAGTATTCCCTTCTCGCAGAGTTGTATGTACCTTACAGTTCTAGGTTCACAATAAATAAATGTGTAAATTCTCCCAAAAATGTGGTGGAATAAGCAAAGTCTGACTAAGTGACCTGGGAAAATAATCGATTAAAACATGGTGAGTTCTGTCGCAGCTACTGAAGCATTATTTTACATGGAATTAGAGCTCCAAAGGCGGCTAAAGTGTCTGACTTCCGCTTCATCTTTCTCAGGCGCCGTAGATCACAGCGGCACAGGGCTTGTGTCATTTGAAAGCTACTGAAGAACTCTTTTTATGATGTCTGGTCATATAAACGATTGCTTTTTATTTATTTACTTTTATTAAACGGCTTTGTTGACTACTCGATTCTGATTGGTCAATTACGGCATGCTAATGTTATTTCTGTATAACAGACTGTTGCTATGGACCGCGTCATTAGCGGAAGCAATAAAATTATTTGCAAACCAATATTTTGTGCCGATGGCATCGCAGCTTGGGCTTCTGGGAAGGATGTGGTGTTCCTTTAATGTACAGGAAGCTGCTCAGCCGTAACCACGCGAATGACCCATGTTTGGTGTTAACTAGTCGCTTCTGAAAAGATACGATGAGTTTTATTTTATTTTTTTTTGTATTTATGTCATAAAATATAAAAATGTAACTATTTTCCCAGAAACTCATTTGTGTTTTGCCTTTAATCTATACAGGCTTCTACAAAAAGCTTTACAACACCATTTTGTTTTGCAGTACGCTGGTGATAAAGCAGAAACTCCCAGGCATCTACGTTCAGCCCTCTTACAGATCAGCCCTGAGTAAGTAAAGAAATATTCAATACAATTCTTATATCGTGATAAATAACAAGTGCTTTTGTGCTGATGAGTCTCTTAGAGCAGCATTATCAGAGGTACCAGTGTAACCCTCGCTGTCTTTGTCTGCCTGCAGTGTGGTTCGGTGTGATTTTCATCCGCCACGGCTTGTACCAGGACGGCGTTTTTAAATTCACGGTGTATATCCCTGATAACTATCCTGATGGCGAGTGTCCCGTGAGTACTTTACTGCACAAAAACACACCCGTGCAGCAATTTCACCCCACAATGATGACGTTTATGCCTGGATACAGGCTCGAACATGGCTAAAGCGGAGTTGCTCTGCCACTTTTTTTTTTTTTTTTTTAATCAAAAAGGCGTGTGTAGGCACGTCTATGTTGTGTTGTGATTGCTGTTTACCTCTCAAGCAAAAGCAGCAGAGGAAAGCATTCAGAAAGGTTTTTAACCGTCAGTTCATCTGTGCTCGTCGTTGGCAGAAAGTGGTGTTTGATATCCCAGTGTTTCATCCGCTGGTGGATCCTGTTTCTGGAGAGCTGGATGTAAGGAGAGCATTCACCAAGTGGAGGTGAGTCTAACTAGGAGCCGTCCTATTGCTCCAGTGGTGGTTTGGTCATGAACGTTTTAAATAACCAACCATGAAAATTTATATTGGTTATTTATTTATGATAAATTCATTTATTTATGAATTCATCATAAAATGTAATTTATTACACTATTTGTACACAAAAAAATAGGATGCCTTAGACTTTTGCAAACTACTGTATGTCTGTCAGTTTGTATTTATTTTTTTTTCCCCTGAATTTACGGGAGTTCTTGTCTAATTGCTTATATGAACGATTTGCGAATAAATATGTTCATATCCAGCTTGATAAATGAGGTCCAGTGATGATCTAATGAAACTTTTTTTATTTATTTATTTATTTTGCAGACGGAACCATAACCACATCTGGCAGGTGCTAATGTACGCACGGACAGTCTTTTACAAGATTAACACTCTGGAGCCACTCAACCCCGAGGCTGCTGTATTGTAAGTGTTCGTGTGGATGCACTTCATTTTACTGTGCTGAACACATGTAAAAATACTGCTTTGGCTGTATGCTGATTTGGCGTACTTGCTCGTGCTCACGTGTTAGTCTAGTCTTTGTGTAACTCTCAACATTAACCACGTTACTAAACCTGGGCTGAAACGCTTTTTTATGAGCAGTAATAACATGCGGGCCATGAAGGCTCGGTTAATGTTTACAGGAATATTTAGCCGTATGATCGTGTTGATCAGCGATCTAACTCTGCACATCTCTTTTTTTTTTTTTTTTTTGTTTTTTTTTTTTGTTTTTTTTTTTTTTTCCCCCCCCTCTTGTGACTCAGATATGACGGGGATATTCAGCTCTTCAAAAGTAAAGTGGTGGACAGCGTAAAACTATGCAACAGCCACCTCTTCGACCTGCCCAAGATCGATGATCCTTATGCAATAAGGCACGTAGTCGTCATGATATGACATGCTCTGATGGTGAAAGTTCATGTTTAGTTTTCTTAAAGTGACTACAAATTGCTCTTGACTTGATTTACCAGGTTATTGGGTGTGTTTCAGTAGCAAAATGAACAGAGCATGTTTAATGTGCACATGAAAATGGCATTGATTTATTTTTTTTTAAAGTATAGACTAGTCTGACATCGCTCTCTTGACCCTGGCATTTCTCCACTCTAGCTTCTCTCCATGGAACCCGTCTGTACACGATGAGGCTAAAGAGAAGATGTTCACACACAAAGTGAGTGCTGGACACTCCAAAACAAGTAAAAAACCGGCTTCTTCTTGCAGCTAATTATTACGTTACCTGTTCACGTTACCATCTAACTTACTAGGAACATCTGTGTACTTACTCATTCGTGCAATTATCCAGTCAACCAATCATATAGCAGCAATGAGATGCATAAAGTCATACAGATACGGATCAAGAGCTTCATTCCTTGTACACTGGCTGTTCTTGCTGCTCTGTTCTGGGCTGGTTTGAGTATTTTACTGGGAGTTTATATACAGTCGTCCCTCGCCACCTCACAGTTCGAATTTCGAGGCTTCACTCTATTGCGGTATTTTCAAATACAGTATATTCATTAAAAAGTTGATCGAGACAGTGAAAATGCGGGTTGCGCTCACTTGTCTGAGTCAATTATTTTTATTTTTTATTAACTTTTTTCCAAAAAATTAGGTGTTTTCATGTCTGGACGGCTCTAATAATGTTAAAAACCGTATTTAGAAGGTCGTAAACAAGTTTTCTATGCTCTAACTACGCAGAAATACTACTTCGCAGAAATTCACTTATCGCGGTAGAGTCTGGAACGGATTAACCGTGATAAATGAGGGTTTAAGTAATAAGTAAATAAATAAAAAAGGGTAACCAGTCTGTACAACTGTGGTGAGCGAGAAATGCATCTCAGAACGTTCCGCACATAAAGAGCAGCGGTTTGAGTAAATGTAGCCTTCCTGTCACCTTGGATGTCATTTCCTGTTTATTCTTGAGTGTGCACGATAAATCTGGTCCCATTAGTCCGAAATATCCAAAGTTCATCTAGAAAACCAAAACTTTCTTTCTTTTGCTACTCGTGCTCAGAAAGGGATATGGAAAACAGGAATACGGCACCTAAGCCGAAGGAAACCAACCTGTCTGTCCTCACAGGAGTAGAATACCGTACATAACCATCCGTTTTTATAGAAAAGAGAATCTGCATGGTGTTGCTCCAGTCTACTAAATCACAAGCTTTAGCTAAAAATCTTTGAGCCTAATACCTTGTTTCATCACTACAGAGACGACCTGAAGATCAGCCGAAAGGGCTCCAGGTGTCAGGACTGTCGTGGGTGAAACCCGGATCCACACTACCGTTCAGTAAAGAGGAGTATCCGCTCCAGACCTGAATCTACAGCGCCAGAGGTGGCTCCATCCAGTGCCACTTGGACTTGCTATGGCTGCCGAAGTCTAGAAATCTCAAAGCAGTTCCATGAACTTCCTCATTGTTTTTGTTTTGTTTTTTTTTTGGCTAAACATTTTGCTCAGCTTTAAAGAAATTTCACATAGACCTCTTCTTACTGAAACAGCTTTAGATCTTTCAAGCCAGGCTTGAGCTTTATTCGGTTTAGACCTGAACAGATGTTAACCATGCCGAGGTAAGAACACAATCAGGTTGCAAATTGCATAGAGCTGGTTATGTTCAGTCCTTGTGCACAGACTTGCTGTATTTCATTTTTTTTTTTTTTTTGCTTTCCAAATGCAACAGACCACCTCACGATTTTGTGAGAACTTTTTAATGGTTCTTGGTAGTAAATTCACAATGAATGTTCAGTAAGGGGTGTAGATGTACAGCTTATGATTTTTTGCTTAAGTAAAAAATAAATAAATAAAAATTCCAAGCTTATTGCTTACCAAGAGCACTGGCTTTATAGACGATCAAGATGTGTGTTAGTACACATACTGTACACAGGCTGCTCTGAGACTGTAATGGGGGGGGCATTATCCCAAAATGGTCCAAGTCAATTCAATCTACAAAATGCTGTAATCAGTTCAGGTTACTTAACATGTAATTAGAGCCAATGTCTTGGTCAGGACTTGCCAGATATAATTTGATAAACTGGTAGAACAGAAGTTTGGGTTTTGTAGAATGTAATTTGACTTGAAGTTGATTTCTCCCTCCCCACAAATTTTTTATTTTTTTTATTTTTATTTTTTTTTTTTTTGGGTCTTTATATATACATATGACCTAAGTAATTTTCAGTTTCATCTCGCCTTTTTTAAAAAGGTAAACTGGTTATCACTACACTTTATCATTGTGTTGTTTTTTTTGTTGTTGTTGTTTTTTTGTTTTTTTTTTTATTCAAGTTGATTTTCTTTCTATTTTGTCCCATTTTTTTGTGTAATGAACTATACGGTGTTTAAAAAGTTTTAATATATAATAGAGCAAACGGAATAGCCTTTTAATTACGACAATAAGTTATGCATAATTTCTTTCCATACTGTAAAGTGAATGTCTATTAACAGACAGACGTAATCTGATATGTAAATAGTGACGCTTGTGGAAATGAAAGGCCACCCTTTCGGAGGTTTACTAAAACTACCAGTTTATTTATATACAGATATTAAATGGTTAATGCCTTGCTTTTTTTTTTTTTTTCTTTATTTTGTTCTCATGCTATTCATGTTTCTTCCCCTATCCACCATGTTTCATACGAAGGCTGGACTGTGTAAGCAATGTGAGGTTTTAAAATGCTGTCTTAAGGCAAATAAATTCAAGATTTCAGTTTCACACCATGTATGATATGAAATCCTACCATGCATCTCATGAAAGTGTGGTACACGCATGAATAACCAAGCATACCAAAAAGAGAACTGAGATCGCTGTAATGTTTTAAGATCTACCAACCACCAAGGGCATTCAACCGTGGAACTGAATCTTCCGATCAGGTTTACAGACACGAATGTATGCTCATCTCTCCTTGGATTTGTTATTCTTCTTCTCTGTGATATCCTTAGTACAACTGAGATGGCATTTCTGATCAGTTCCTAATCTTTAACAGATGAAGCACCGGTATTGTTGATGTAATTCCTTATGAACTGGACGATGCTTAAATTTCCATGTTTATGGAGTCAATAAGTTGCCCATGTTTGTTGGAAGAAATCAGAGCTGCCAGAAAGCCAGTAAAAATCCAACTTAGAATGAGATGATAATTACAGTATAATGCATTTTCCTGTATACTCTGAATGTAGATTGCGTACGTAGGAGTCTTGGAATGGGCCGACTAGATGCTAAAAACCCTTAAACTGTAAGGGGTTCCTTTCTTCAGTGAAGGTTTATGACACGATGACGCACGTACTCTGCCATGATTTGTATCCCATGAATACACATCATCTTATTGTCTCATTCTTAACAGTCATGCTTCGTTGAAAATCCTAATTAATCGACGTAGACCGTGTAAGTTTAGTAATATTCTGATTGTGCACTTAAAACTATCATTTACTTAAACAAGCGGTAATCCGCGATTCACAGAACCACATACATGTTGTATGTGTAATAAGGGTGGTGAGAATCAAATGGCGAATGTATTCCAGCAATGTCATGACTAATCAGAAAGGTGTTCAGAGCCGAGCTCTGTAGTTATGCCACTGGCAGGGGTGAGGTTAACCATGTAGAAACTGGAAAAAGTGAATGCTGACACCCAGGTAGAGCAGCAGTACATACTTCCTGGAGCGGCGTTCTTCGAAATAACGCCCAGGAAGAAGAGATGCTCTTTGTAGAGTGGTATATCTTAAAAAGACATGGTGATTACAACCAACACTCACTGACTCAAACCAGCTTGTACGAGGAACCTCGGGGTGTCTTTCCTCAACCACAAAGTCAACCCAGAGTCATTAGTACATGAACATCATATTCAAGGTGAGGTTATGATCAGAGCATTCAATTCTCCTCCTGTCCCTTTTGTCAAGGGGATTGCTCACACAGAAAAAAAAAAAAAAAGTAGCTTTCAGAGACGCCTGTTTCTGTTAAGCTTTGTGCATAGGCTCAGAAATGGGGCCTTAAGGGACACTGGGTTCTTAGGGAATTGTAACAGATGGCCTTTCAAAAAGACCATAATAAGCTTATGGGTCCAGAGAGATGTCCTACCCCTAAGTGTGCCATGATGTGCTGCAGTGGCTGAATTATGCTTCTTTAATGTAGATGGGGACTTGCTGCTGTCTCGGAGTCCTTGGAGGGGACGTTAGTACTTTGGGAATTGAGCAGTGCACTAGATGCTGCTGATAGGGTGCAAACCTTTCACAGAACAGCTGTCTAATGTATACTAGGTCCCTGTTTTCATATCCACAGTGCCTGTAAGCCACAGCTCATGATTCTTTACCAAGGGACCAAACCTACAGGGAACCTGGCTGAGCATGTCATCTGTTTGGATCAGCATATCAGCTTTGAGAGGAACCTGCCGGCTAAAATAATCTAAAGAATTACTGAAACCCAAAGGCTTGCCAGAAATCATGGTGCTAGAAGCAGGACTCTGTGGCCCAGATGCTAAATTATGTACTACACTACTCACAAAAAAGTTATGGATATTCAGCTTTGGGGTGAAATGTCAGGATGATCCTAAAATGTACTATAACCTTTACAGGTGAACTTAATGTGACCTTCCCTAAACGTCTGAATGCACATGTCCAAATGTTCTGGGTTTCAGCACTGTTTACACAACTTGCTGTTCTCTGACAAGGACCTTAACGGCAAAATTCACGACAGGTGTTTGATCCATGAATAGACCAATAAATTTCCTGGTTTACATTTACATTTACAGCATTTAGCTGACGCTCTTATCCAGAGCGACATACATCAGTGCTTTAAGTAGTCCACATCTGTTTCTTAAACCTGTCAAGCTAGACTTAAGTCAATGTCTATTATTCAACCAAGTTGTGCTCACTCAGAGCACCTAAAAAACACCTGATCTCCGGTTCAATCCGAATTAGTATTTAAACGATCCTCCTCATCGTGCTGTTCACGTTTTGACATCATGAGACCAAGACGACACTTAATAATTGATCAACAGTAGCTTGACATTGCGAGGCTTCAAACAGGATGTTCTCAGACGGCAGTGGGCAC
Organism: Synodontis membranacea; assembly: GCA_025674565.1. Lineage (NCBI taxonomy): Eukaryota > Metazoa > Chordata > Actinopteri > Siluriformes > Mochokidae > Synodontis > Synodontis membranacea. The sequence continues at coordinate 3,966,286 of JAOVYU010000042.1, read as the reverse complement.
TGAGCTCAGAGTGTCACAGAGTGTCATCAGCAGGTTGCAACAGAAATACAGAGATACAGAAGAGTCACAGAAAGGCATAGAAGTGGATGTCCTTTGGCCACATCCCACACTGATGACCGCTTTATTGTGAACAGTGCCCTTTGGAACCAGATGATGAATGCCACTCAACTCCAAGCACATTCAAGGGAGGTGAGAGGCACCCAAGTGTCATGTCAGACCATTCGAAACCGTTTACATCAGCGTGGTCTGCGTGCTAGACGACCTACAGGGGTACCTGAGGGTCTGGCATGGGCCAGGGAGCATTTACGCTGGACGAGGGACCAGTGAGAGCAGTAATGATGGCCGCCAACGATGTTGGAGACGTCAAGGAGAGTGCTATGCATCAGCCATTGTTGTCACCAGATGAGCCTTTGGTGGTGGTGGTGTTACAGTGTGGGCAGGTGTGTCTAGTGAATACAGAACTGCCCTACACTTTGTGAATGGTACAGTGACAAGCCCATACTACCTGAATAACATCATTAATCCAGTAATTGTGCCCCTGCATGGACAGCAAAGGCCTAATTTCATCTTCATGGACGACAATGCTCCAGCTCATCAAGGTCGCATCATTAGGGATGATTTCATGATCACTGTAGTGGGAACCTTTTACGTTTTCCATAAATTTCACCCGAAAGCCAAATATCCCTAACTTTTTGTGAGTAGTGTATGTGGAAAGAATCTGTATTAGAGAAAGATAAGCATGTACCAAGTAGAGGACAGTTGTGAGGAAGTGCACGCTGTCCTACTGGGCTGTCCAACTGTGACAGGAAAAACTATAATCAGCAATGAGCTGACTTGGCTTTGTCAAAGAGCTCCATGTGCACCTTGCCAAAGGTTAGGACACCTGTAAAGGTTTTGGATGCCTGACCATCACATTCATGTGCCTGTTGAACATCCCATTCCACATTTTTCCCCCTTTGCTGTGATGATAAGCTCCACTCTTCAGGGAAGGCTTTCCATTAGATTTTGGGATTTGTGTTCGTTCAGCCACAAGAGCATTAGTGAGATCAAGCAATGATGTTGGTCGAGGAACCCTGGGGTACGATCGGCATTCCAGTTCATCCCAAAGGTGTTCAGGGGGGTTGGTCAGGGCTCTGTGCAGGACACTCGAGAGGTCTTCCACTCCAATCTTGGCAAACCATGTCTTCATAGAGCTCACTTTGTGCACAGTGGCCTACAGCATTCCAAGACATTCTAGACCAGAGGTTCCTAACCGCAGGTCCGTGGATCATTCGGTACCGGGCCGCAAATAAAAAAATTGTGGTTAAAATAATAGTTATTTTTCTTTCATTAGTCTTCCGGATCTTATTTTGAAAAGCGTCTGTTTCCGAACTCGCCTCACTACCGCACTTGACTCTGGCACGCCATTTCATGCATCAGCGACACAAACTAACCCTTGAAAAAAAATTAGCAAAAACAAAATTCACTGGAGAGCTTTTTCGGGAAGGAACGAGCAAATGATGGGACAGCAGAAGGGTCACAGACTGCCAGCAAAAAGAAAGCTGCGTTTAAAAGAAAATACCAAGATTCCTATCCAGGTTACGGGTTCATTGCAACAGCTCAACAAGCTCCACACACGCTACGCGAACCCCTGCACCGCTAAAATTTTGAGGAGCGCTGTTCTAAACGATTGCATGCTTCCAACTTTGTACCAATCACATACAGGTGTGTTCATCGGGTGTCTACAGTACATACTTTTGACCAAGTACTGTAGTGTATCCGTTTAATCTAATACCCCAAGGCGTATGGTGTCTTAAGATATACTGGCATCTCATCCTGTTCCCAAGGTTCAGGATCCACCATGACCCTGATCAGGATAGATGGTGGCCTCATGGTTAGGGAAGCGGCCCTCTAACTGAAAGATTGCAGGTTCAGGGCCAGCAGGTACCTCTGAGGTACCCTGATCAAGGTACCGCCCCCGAGCACTGCTCCCTGGGGGCTGAAAAAATAGCTGCCCCCTGCTGAGTGTCACTTTCACATATGGGTCAAAAGCAGAGGACCAATTTCATTGTTGTGCACTTTGTGCTGTGGTGTGTCAATAATGACAATTACTCACGTTCATAAAGCGGTTATTGAAAAGTGTATGAGTGTGTGTATCTGAAAACACCCCTCAAAAGGCCCAGTTATAGAAATATCCACTAATAAAAGGCCTGAAATGTCAAATTAAACTCCATTTATGTCATGTTTAAATGCTTCTACAAAGCAGCCTGAGTCAACTTCACCTACAGCTTCAGCTTGTGTGCGTCTTAGTGTAAATACCACATTTGACCACTAGATGTCGACAAACACCGACGGCACAAGCAAACCTCTGAGGCGGTCTAAAACAGGTATTTTAACGCACTTTTTTATTAAGCATAAATACGACTATTGTCATTATTATTATTATTATTATTATTACTCTTATTATGTTCTACAGTATATACATGCTATTTTGTCTCACTGTTATTTATTTATTTTTTTTCCAGTAGATCAACACTTGTTTTCTCTCGTGTCCAGGCGCCACTACAGGTCGAGAGCTCCGCCTCTGATTGGCTCTCGATCTCGAGGCCATTTTGTTGGCCTGTTTTTTAAAACCCTCTTTTATTTGAATTCAGTTTAAAAAGTAAACTATTCGTGTTGAGTTTAGAACAAACCCAAAGTAAGAGCTTGGATTTGTATTTATTTATTTACTTGTTTGTTTCCCAGAACGAAATTTTGTCTTTTTTATTTTTTATTTTTTTAATTTTATCTTTTTTGGCGATTCAAAACGACTCGACCAATCAGAGGCGCGGAGCGTAACCGGTATGCAAATGAGAGCGTGACGTCACGCCTGCGTCACCGCTGGTGGAAGCGCTGAGGTCGCCAACAGCGATATAAGTAGATCTTTAAAGAGAAAATCGATACTTTGTTTCTTTTTTTTTTTTTTTTTTTTTTTTTTTTTCCCCTGCCGCCGTAAATTTGCCGCCGCGTCAGTGACGTGTTCCGGGTCTCTCGGGTAAGTACTGCTCTCTCTCTCTGTGTGTGTGTGTGTGTGTGTGTGTATGTGCGTGCGTGCGTGCGTGTGTGTTTTCATTTGTTTATTTATTTATTTCTTGCTTAACGAAATAACATCATCGAGAAGGAAAGGAGAGGAAGAGAGGAGAGGAGTGAAGGAGAGAAAGAGAGGAGTGAAGGAGAGGAGTGAAGGAAAGAAGAAACTCAGGTGGCTGGCTGTCAGTGCGAAGAGAGAGAGAGAGAGAGAGAGAGAGAAACAGAAAGAGAGATAGATAGATAGAGAGAGAGAGAGGAAAATCCCTGAGACTGGCAGGGAATCCCTGTTGGATATTTATAAATTTATAAATAAAAATAAAAAATAAAACAGACTACAGGACTGGATCATCATGCCATGAATTAAAGAAGATTGTAAAGAATTTACTGTTGTGTTCAGTGTTAACAAAGTAGGTGCTGATCAGACCAGGTCTAATCTAACGGGTGAGTTCAGGTCCGACTGCATTGCATGACTTTTCTCCCGCTTGGATTATTTGTATTTCTCTTTTCTGCTTCGTCTGATCCTCCCCCTTCTTCCTCCCTCCATCAAGGTGGGTTTAGATACACACGTGCGCTTCTGCTGCCCAAGCTTCACTCCACGACATTTTTATTTTTTATTTTTTTTCCCTCCTCAAAACATATTCGTCCAGGTGATATATTTATAGACATGCCCTGGACTTACGTTCACACTGAAAGGAACAGATCTAATCATGATCTGTCGATATTACCTGATCAAATCGTGTAGCTAAAGTTCTGGATCGGAAACTGGGATTATACCTGCAGGAATATAATCCGTTCAACAGGTGGGGAGGCTGGGAAAAAGAAAAACAATGGACAGTCCTGGAGATGTAAATGTTGCGAATGTTTCCGGAGAAATAGGATGTTTTGGATCGAAAAATTCCTTCATCAGCTGTGTAAGCAAAGTGTGATAATAATAATAATGGCAAGAACAAGAAGACGGAATGATAATAATAAACTCCACCTGGGAATGTGACGGACATGCAGTAAGCTGCAAATCTCGACTGCCCGAGCACGAGGGATGAAAATGATTCCAGGATGACGTTTCCGCCAAAAGTATAGGAGCAGGAAAGTTTTCCCGAGGATGAGTGAATTCAAGGTGGAAAGAAATCTTGAATCTTGAGAGAGTCAGGTGTTTATTCATTTACAAGATCCAAGTGTATGATCTTCAAAAAAAAGAAATAAATAAAAAATCTGATCCGATCAATAGGCGGGGAGGTTGATAACCTGGAGGTGTAGTAAAAGTTCGGGGTAGTACTGATGTTTCCAGAGAAACTGGAAACTTGTTTTGTTGAAAAGTGCTTCCTCGTGTGTGCAAACGAACTCTGGTTATATCTGCAGAAATATAATCCAATCAACAAGTGGAAGTCTGATGAAGAGCAGCCCTGGAAATCTCCCGAGTTCTGTTCCAGACTAGAAATAGGAATGAAACAAAGCCGGTGCAAATTATTATTATTTTTTTTTAGGTAAAAGTTAGGTGTAGGACACAAAGTTTCCAATGAAACTAGAAATAATAATCTAAAACCGGGAAGTTTTTTTTTTTTTTTTTTTCCTCGAAATATTCAAGCTAAACTGCCTGATAATATGACAAGATTGTACGTTAGAGTGATTTATCAGTGGATTTATCAATGGATCAATACAAAACTCTGAGTGGAAAAGTTTTAACATACTTTAAAAAAAAAATAAAAAAAAGCCCAAAGTATCCGATCTCACACTTAGATTATCTATATTGTTTAAATACAATCCGATCAACAGGTGGAAGGCTGATAAAGCACAACCCTCAGGGATAATGGACAGGTTCTGAAGCGTATAGATGCAAAGTTAAAAGCAACGCACGAAGTTTTGGGTAAAAGTCATCCTTCGTCAGATTATATACTGTAAGCTGAAAGTGAGCTGTAAACTGTGATTTATCAGCTTAACAAGCAAAGGATCGTTATTCTTTCAGCATTTAGCGAATCCTAAATCAGACGCACACCTTCTGATATACGGGATTCAGATCAGACTTAAAGTGTCTGATCTGATCAACAGGTGGAAGGGCGGTAAAGGAAGTCCCTGAATAACTGTAACGTGAAGACGTAGTGAGGCGTAGGAAATACGTTTTCCGCGTAAAGAAGACGTTTAGGGAATCCTTCATCGGCTGTGCAAGTGAAGTGTAATGATTATTAGAAGACAGAAATAATAAATTAAAGCTGGAAAGGTTTATGAAATATATATTTGATTTAGGATTTAAGGGGTCTATTAGCAGAAATGGAGTATAACATTAATCTTTTCATTAGTGCATAATTACCGTAACTACAAATCACTGTGTAGTTTAGAGTGAGCCCTTTATATCACCACAGGGAGCTCGTCCACTTCTACGGAGCCGCCATGTTTAGCTGCTACAGCAGTCCAGGACGGACAGAACTCTAGAGAGCGTGTTTTGCGTTTTTATAAGTGACGGTGTGAATCCACAATCAAACACCGTAAGGACAAGAAAGAAGAGGAATCAGTGTTTTGCTGGTTTAGTTTGAGAACCCAAGTTTTGAAAAACGGGGATCGTACTTATCATTTAGAACGGAAAAAAGCCAGGGAGTGTGAATGTAGGTACTTGGAAGTATGCTAAGGGCACCGGACGGCCACCGTACGCCAGGGGTAAGAGAGAGGGGCATTCGGGTGATTTAATCCTACAGTGGACCTTTAAGAAAATATGCCGTTAATAAACCTGTTATTAACATCACAGCTCGCTGTATGTTGTGATTTATGAAGCGAAAAGATCAATATTCTTTCAGTACCAGTGTTGTTTAAGAACATTAAGGCTTTTACCAGGACTAATGATGATAATCACAGACTCTGATTATACCGGCATAAATATAATCCGATCAACAGGTGGTAGTCGGTAGGCTGATAGAGTGCAGTCCTGTCATAGCAGGATGGTCTGGAGAACGTCTAGAGTTCTGTCCAGAAATACGTTTAAAAGAAGTTGGAAAGGTTTTTGCATGATTGATGCATGAAAAAAAATATTCACATTAACTTTTCTTTGATATGATAACAGGCAGTGGTAAATTTACGGATTTAAGAGATGAGAAGTCTGCTTTTATTGCGTCAATCGCATGTTTTTCTGTTCAGTTCATAAATCAGATGGACGTCTGATAATATAAGCAATAAGTGTCTGATCTCGAACTTGGATTAATACAGCGTTGTATAAATATAATCAGACGGACTGGTGGTAGATGGTATGATGACCAATTGCGTTGATGTTACATCAGGATGGACTTGAGAACACGTCCAGAGATGACTAGAATTAAGACGGGAAGGGAAATAATCACAGACAGTCTGTTGTAAATTTGGATCGTCTTTCAGGATCATGTTATTATGTGGAAATCGTCTGGAAGTGTGATTTAAATACATTTTTATCCCCCCATTTGTTACATGTTGCCGCCCTAAGGGTGTAATTTAACAAAAAATAGTTCGTAGTGTCTAGACTCATTTTCATTGTTTGAAAGCGAATCAAAAAAGGATACCAGGATGTCATCTGATTCTGTTCAGGCCTTTAAACTTGAGAAGGAGAAGAAGAGAACAATTTTAGTTTAGTAATTAAATGTAATATATATATATATAGTTGTTAACCACACTGGTTGAAGGAAGGAAAGACTTTTTAGTGACATCATCGTTATTCTTGTTATCAGCACGTGATCCTGCGAGTTGCGTTTCTATCGCGTGATTGTACTCGAGCTATACATCAGCAGTAGAAACACAACCATACAGGACTATACAGACTATTTTACTATACAGTAAATGTGAGAAGGCTTGTCACTTTGAAACGCCCAGATAAGTCATTAGTGCACTTTAAGAAGACTGATGCCTCACTGCCGAAGCCCGGTCGGCTGGCCGCGGCATGTGTGGGTGGGTGATAATGGAGCGCGCAAGCCGGGATTGAGATAAAACTACAGTGCGTTACAGTGACCTACAAAAACTGGAAGCTTTCCAACACTGATAACACCATTAATAACAACAACAACATGTTGCTGCTGCAGTCAAATAACTCAAAATAAAAACTGAAGAAATTCATGGTGAGCGAACGTTCAGTGTGGACAGTGTGAAACATCGACAGCATGATAACCATTTCCAGGAAGCCTGTAGCACCATTTGTATTTGCACTTTCACAATTGAGTTCTTTTCCACTGCATGGTATCGGCTCGGCTGGACTCGACTTGACCCGACTCTACTCGCCTTTTTTGCTATCCATTAGGCCCGAGTCATAGATAGTAACTCGGAATCCGGTACTGTGTTTGGTATCACCTCCACCGAGCTTCCAAGCGAGCCGAGGCGATACCAAAAGGTGACGTGAAAACGCTGCGGACTGTTGATTGGTCAGACAGAATCATCACTATCGTTGTGTCATCTTTGTGCGAGACAGGGCGTCCTGAACAAACCTGCCGTTTTTAAATAGCATTACAGTAAACCCTCGTTTATCTCGGTTAATCCGTTCCAGACTCTACCGCAATAAGTGAATTTCCGCGAAGTAGTATTTCCGCGTAGTTAGAGCATAGAAAACCCTCTAGACATGAAATAACACCCAATTTTTTGGAAAAAAAGTTAATAAAAAATAAAAATAATTGACTCAAGACAACCGAGCTCAACCCACATTTTCAATGTCTCGATCACCTTTTTAATGAATATACTGTATTTGATGTATTTGAAAAAAAACGCGATAGAGTGAAGCCGCGAAATTCTAACCGCGAAGTGACGAGGGTCGACTGTATATTTATTTATTATTGGTTCACTGTTTATATGTGTGTATGAGGGTTGTTTAAACCACTTGTGCTTATTTGTGTGTGATATCTGAAAGGTTATTCGTAGTGTAACGGTGAAGGTGCAGCGCTAGCGATCTGCAGATCTTGGTTTTCGTCCCAGCTGTGCAAATATTATTTGGGGGGGGAAGGTTTTGCAGCAGGTAATTCATTTAAAATTAGCCAGTCTGTAGTGAAATTTCTCCTAACCCTCTGTAAGTAAAACCGATGAGTGTACGTGCACTCTGCACTTTGCCCTCTGTAGTCAGTAAGCAAATTAACGCGAGCCACAGAGCGAGGGCTCCTGCCTTCATAGGAAACCAGTCGAGAGCCTAACTTTTATTAAGACAGACGGAATCCTGCTTCAGTCTGAGCAATGCCATGCCGTAATGTTTGATTTATTACGAAACTGTCCATAACATTACCTTCTGCATTACCATAATGGCTTAACTAACAGAGCACTAAGCAAAATATTAGTACAGGCTGGCTAATTTTAAACGTGTTACCCCGTATGTGCCAAACAGGAAGCGAATCCGCATCTTTGAGCTGGAAGCCCTGTGTGGTCACGTTACATCGCACTATGACGCTAAGAAGATTTTAATTTTATTTGTCGGTTCAGTGCATGGAGAAAAGGATTATTAACGTCCCTGTGTGTGTGTGTGTGTGTGTGTGTGTGTGTGTGTGTGTGTGTCGTGCTGAAGATGATGGGGTAGTGGAAAAATGAC
>JAOVYU010000042.1:3813582-3824354 GCA_025674565.1 Synodontis membranacea | reverse complement strand
AAGATATGGATTCTACTGTATATATATTATAATATATATATATTGTGATCATTTCCTGCATATGCTAGTATAACAATGGTACGATACATTATGTATACCTTTTATGACTACACTTTTTTTTTTCAGTCTTGTTGGAGTGGTTATGCTGCATTGCCTTTGATGGTATAAAAAGTAATGATAAAATTTCAGCTTCTTCGGCAGAACCAAGTAGACGTGTTCTTTCATTATAGAAAGAAAATGTATTTTCAAATGGCTTTTAAAACCACATTTCTACAATGCGGTTTATTATTCACCTAGGAATGAGCTAGAAAGGAACTGAGGGCACATTGAACCATTTTCTTGCGGAGATCGTATAGTTCTAGCGGCTCTGAACAAAGATGGCTGAGTGAACAGCATCCATACTGAAATCCCTAAATAGCTTCTCTAATCTGAGCCAGGAGTGATGGCTCTCACTTTTTATTGGTCCATACGATAATGAAATTGCTCCATGGGCCTGTCGGGTAATTGATGAGATATTTAGGTTGGCCATCATCATTTAATTAAGTTAGTAATGTCCCGTTCACCGTATGCATTAATCAAATGAACTGAACATTTATGGTCCGTATATTAGAAGAGAAATGGTTTTATAGTAATGGTAATATTCAGAGAATCCCCCCTGCTTCCTGCCTCGTCCCTTCCTCCTGCCCCTCTTGCCACTCCTGCCCCTCCCTGTTTCGTTCACTCTTTTGGTCACAGTTCATCATTGTATAACCTGAAACCTGTTAAGCGTAGGTGAACATGGTATTGATTTGGAGTGAGAGCGCTATGTAATACATTTTTACTGGGTGTGTTCGGGGTAATCATTAAGATCATGCTGTGAGCTTATCTCCAGCTCGCAATGCCCCGTAGAGCTGAGAGCCACCTCCTTCATGCCAGGCCAGAGAACAGAGAACGACTCCATAAAACACAACTAATACCCATTACAGCAGCAGAATAAACTGCCATTTATAGTAGCACGCTAAAGGATTACCTGGGTGGTATGGGGTTAAGTGTACTGTTATTTCAGTAGCTTATTCTCGATAGTAGACTTCAAAAGCTCAAGAGTTACTACCGAATACACGTGCACATACATACACATGACTTCATAGTGTTATATTTTTAAACTTGTAAAAGTGTTATGTTACGGTAAAGGACAGGAGCAAGGTTAGAAAGTATTGATACTGTAGCTTTTATTTGTTTAAATTTATTCAGATTTTTTTTTCTTTCCTTTTTTTTTTTTTTTTTAAATCAAAAGCCTTGAAATCAATCCAATCCAAACACAGCGCTAAGCAGTTGAGAGTTAAGAGATTTGCTCAAGATCCCCATGCTGACTGTACACTTCAAATAAAAATGATGTTTGTAGCAAGAAAGATGTGGTGACTTGAGCTCATACAGTGCGCTGGGATTATTATTATTATTATTATTTTTTTGGAATTTAGCAAAGTTTCAATAAAGCTGATTCTGCGTATGTTGATAAATAACAATCTGCCATAAATCACCGTGTGCATTCACAGCTGATTATATTCACTGATGCCCACAAAACTCCATCAAGCAAAGCTCACAGAAATAAAAATGGCAAAATAATGAATAAAGAAATTGAACTGAAAATGCACATCCTAAATTTTCCAGTAATGCAGCTCAGCCACTGCAGTGCATCAGCTAACACACACACAAATGTACTCTTCCTCCTTGTATAGGGTGCCATTTCTTTTTGTCTGAATTAAATAGTCTTTTAGAGTGCATCTTTTCAGTCCGTATTATTAAATGCATGAGTTTTGATAACTTTTTCATCAACTGCGTTTGCGTATGTGAAATAAAGTTTATCCGTTATATGTTACACAATTTGAAGCTGATCAACTGAGGTTCATATGATTTGGATTACACAAACTCAGGAGTTATTATAGGATATAAACACTTTTCTAAATGTGCTAGATTCCCAGTTTAAAATCGAGGCTTATGCTTTTCAATGGTACAGTAGTAAAATAATAACTAATTGAAATACTTGGAAATTCTAAATTTCAACCCTGGAGTGTTATTGGAGGATATATTTTATGAAAGTTTTTCATTTTTGTTTTACAAATCAAGGTCAATAAGTTATCAAGGTCAATGTAATTACCGTACATGGTTCCTTGCTGGTCTAGGTAAAAGTGTATATACAAAATATACATATACTTATACTTAAATTTAAAGAAATATTTGTTTATTTGCAAAATTCCAAATTCAAATCCATGTGGCTCTAAAAGGCCATTTTGGATGTCTGTTGACATTAAAAAAATGGTTTCTTGATCTATAAAGCATTAAAGGATCTCAAATATATTAAACTAGGACAACGATATATATATATATATAGTATTGATATATAGTCATGTAGGGATGCGAGGTTTATTAAGCATTAATGCGGGTTTGAGACTTGAACAAGCCAAGAAGTGCACAGTAACAACAGGACGTGTTTGTGTATACATGCTTGTTTGTGTACATGCAATTACGTTCCATCTTCACCAAACCTCTGACTTAATGAGGTGACCTGAAAGGTAATTAAATTTGAAATGTAGCTCTTGCCTCACAGCAGGGACTATGAGAGAATAACAATACAGAACAACAATAAGCCGGCTCTAACTTATGGCCTGTCATCTTCCCTTCAACATCAGCCATGATTCCTCCTGGTTGCTTTTACAGCCTATTTTCACATTCCATCTGATCCCGGTCTCTCCATCTTCTGGGATTACTTAGAGCAAGAAGAACACTGAAAGCATACAGATCATTTAAAACAATGGTTGATTTTGTGTTATATAAAATCTTGGTTGCAGGGCTGGTCCTCACATTTGAAGTGTGTCTGGTTCTTGTGCTTGAAATTATATTTTAATATGGTTTCGCAATGGTATTGCTCTCAGCGAGCACTGATTTACATTTCAAAGATGTCCTGGAATTGCATTGGCAAGACCTCTGCTATCACATTGCAGGGTTTTTAAAACACATTAAATATTTTCTTTGAATTTGCATCCAAGTGAATAAATAGATGCCTTCTGGAATCCAGTATCCGTACTAGTTTATCAAGGATGATGTTCATTGGGGCTACTTTACAGCTACATAAACACTTAGGAAGGTTAATTACAGCAGGAATTGTTGATTTCGAGTTGAGTCAAGTGATAAAGGTTATGTTATGATACTTTCCTAGCTGACTAAATGCACTTTAGAAAGTCACGACAACTCTGTAGCTCGGCGTGTTTTTTTTTTTTTTCTTTCCTTTTTTGATAACAGTGATGATGTCAAACATCACAAGTCTGTAAGCATCAATCTGTTATTACTATCTCATAACACCTAATATCGTAGGTTTTCATACTTTTCTTATAGGGCTCAGAGAAAATACACAACGTCTCATGACTCCTTGTCGTTTACATAAGGGCCTGAAATAACTTTGCATAACCCTGACGTTCCCTATGGGATGTAGGCATAAAAATATCTCATTATTATGAAAATCGATGACCATGTCATGGCACATATACAAATATTGTCTCTGACCCTTAAATTTCTAATTATATTATAAGTAATCTAATTAAGCTTATATAGAGACAGTTATGGCATTGTCAGAGTGCTCATGAAAGGAATATAAGCAGAAATATATCCGATTTTATTTAAGATTCAGAGAAAATATACATACTGTATAAACACCATAAAACTACGGTGTCATGGCCTTGTCATAAGTTTACATTAAAATCTGATAAATATTTCAGAGGAAATTTAGATTAACTTATGCTGTAGGTATTAATAAAATTGTTAAAAATAGTCTATTAGAAAACAAATTTTAATCAGAAATATGAAACTCTATTTCAGGGTGAGAGGAAACATAAAACTATTGTCTCTGCTTGACTCAGTTATTTATAATTATATTATTTTATATTTAATTATATTATTCTTTTCAATTTCAGTTAATAATTCTTTTTTTTATTATTATTATTATTTTCTATATTTTACTACATCCCTTATTATTATGAACCTGAGTGTTCAAGACTTATACTTTTTAAAAAATAATATTAAGAAAAAACAGGAAAGAGCCAATATTGTCTCTGTTTGTCAAGATGCACCTGTATGATGTGAATTATGGTCGCGCTCCACGCCAAACATTCACCAAACACAGTCCTCGGCAATTACAATGAGCTTGTAATTGCAAATAAATGACCCGTTTCGTCATACAGCCATAGGAATCATGAAGCATCCCTCCAGCCCAGTGTAATTCGAACCAACATACATAATTTACTCAGTAACAAACAATACAGTCTCTATTCACATTTTAGACAGGGGTTATTACAACAGGCTCTTTCCCATTGTCTGTTTTGTTGCAGGACGAAATAATAATAATGATAAAAAAAAAAAAAAGCAGTTGTGCAGTTTATAATAATAGAGAGGTAATAGAAAAAAACCTGAACCAACACTGGGTGATTGAATACGAGACTGTAACATAACTAAATAAATTCCCTAAACATATTCATGGGATTTTTTTCCCCCTTCTCCCAGCGACAATATAATGAGCATATAGCCTGCTTTTAAAGCCATCCATTTGTAAGTGTTGTGGTTTGAAATGGAATAGCAATGTGTTTGTGTGTTACATGACTGATGTTGTATTAAAGTCGAGGCCCCAATCTATTCAAGGGACTGTGCTGGCCTCTTTCCACAATTGAGTTAGCTCTGTGCAATCGCTGCCCATTCAACGGCTGAGAAATTGAGTTTCAAGCCTGAAGCACTACCAGTCTGCTGTAATGGAGAGAGAGACAGACACGATGAGAGAGAGAGAGAGAGAGAGAGAGAGAGGGGGGTGAAGAAATGCACACACACTGTTTGCCTAGAGAAAATGAGTAAAGATGTATCTATATACAGTCATCTGTATGCAGCTTCATACACTGAATAAAGTATTAGTGTCCTTGACTCATGTTTTTTGACTAAATTACTAACAAAACCTCAAGACCTGGCCTTTCAGAAAGGTCCAGAAACAGGTACATTTAAAAAGGCTACCGAGCAATGATTCCATTTCTTTGCATTATGCAAAATGTTTAGTTGTATTTTTTTTTTTCTTTCTGGCCAACATTCAGATTTCCCTAATATTAGACTGATGTTACACAGAAATCGAATGGTGAATCAGTATGAGCTATTTGATTGTATTTCACATGGATCAAACTTTGTTTAGACGTCGTGCCCAAGTTTTCAGGCCAAAAAGATCATACCAAGAGGTTGTTAGATTTTTCACCTGCTAGAATTTTCCTTCCCATTGTATTGTCTTCTGTCTTGGTAGTAATCTTTTCTCTTTATTAACGTTTTTGTGGTTTATCTATAAAACAGAATTCCATGCTTTATCTTCATGATTATCTTCATGAACAAGTTCACAGGTTTACACTGACATGTACTAGTTCATTTATTAGAATGTGCCTTATTAAGGTGTCTAATGAGTCTAAACATGTCAAAATTATTAATGTCTTATAAGGAATAAAAAAAAAATAACACATGGTCAACAATTGGTCATGTGATGAGCTGATGGTAATCAGGAAAATGGTAAACAAGCAGTTAAATGGAAGATGACTGGAGATAAAAATAACTGGAACAATAACAATCACAACAGCAGCAGCAGCAGCAACACTAGCTGGGTTTCCATTGCAGTTTTGTGCAAAATAGAAACGTTTTTTTAACAAAAATTGACAAAACTCAGTCGTGAATGTGACTTTTGTCATATAACTTAAATGCAAAAAAAGTGTTTACATTTCAGTTTTGCAAAATATCACTTTATAGAGTCCTATCCCTGGAACACTGGGTGTGGGTCAACCATGGTTGGGACACCAGTGCATAGCAAGTTTCAAGCTTCAAGATATTTTATTTTTCACATGCAGTTAAACAAGTACAACACGCAGTGGAACGTGTCGTGAACCGCTCTTTCTTCGACTGTGCAATTAACTTAAAGGTTTCTAAGGTACAAGATACAAACAATAAAAATATGTAAAAAAGTATAAAAAATTAACTATGAATTTACAATAGCATATTTACAGATTACAGGTGAGATGAAAAGTTGTGCAAGAATATGCTTATAAGTTGAGTTATGGTGTAAAGTGCATTGTGCAATGACTGTACAGCAGTGTAGGGCCTGAGTAATGCAGAACAGCATTAACAGTGCATTATAAGTGAACAAATAACCATAACATTATGACCGAGAGAGTGGCATGTCCTGTTTAAAGGAGTCGAATGGCCTGTGGATAGAAACTCCTCCTGAGTCTCTCCGTCTTGGCCATAATAGCCTGAAACCTTCTGCCTGATTGGAGAAGCTGGAACAGTCTGTTATTGGGGTGAGACAAGTTCTTGATAATCCTGGTTGCCCTGGCCTTACATCTCCTGGTGTAAATGTCCTGCATGGAGGGGAGAGCTAACCTGCAGCAGTGTTCCGCTGCCCAGATCACTCTCTGGAGGGCTTTCCGGTCCTGTACAAAGCTATTCCCAAACCAGGATGAGATGTTCCGTGTTAGGATGCTCTCAACAATGCCTGAGTAGAAAGCCTTTAGGACAGCTGGGGAAACCCCAAACTTCCTCAACTGCCTCAGGTGGTTGGGCACCATGCACACACATTCACACCAGGGGACAACATGCACACACATTCACAACATGCACAGAAATCCCACACAGACAGTAGTTCACGCTCAGGCTCGAACTGGGGACACTGTGACAACAATGACAATAACAGCAGGAATAATACAACTATACAGAACTATAGCAATTCCTCCCCAAAAAACAACACAAGCCACAGGAGAATTCAAAAAGTACATCTATAAGACCTACCGCAGCATTAAATCTGTTGTTGGTTTCACCACATGAGTAAAGATATGCAAACTTTTGCACTAAAGCTAATATTTAGTCCACTTTATATAGCATTTCCTACAATTACACTTAATACATGTACAAAACTACGTTTGTGGAATTGGAGAACCAACAACATTGTTATACCTCAGAAGAACACGTTTGTTTCAATCGATGTGAATCCATTTGAATCAATCACTAACTGAGAGATTTATGAAGGTGTGTATTTCTCTAAGCCTTCTGAACAATGGTTTTTTGGGATGCCATGTCTATGATAAATGACGCCTGCAGCCTGTTTTGTCTGCTGTATTGTGCTGGGCTGCAAAACTGCATTTCCTGCCCAAGTGTTTGTGTACAGTCTGCCTTCATCTGCTTTTGCCTGTTTGGGTGCCATCGCAGATTAGTTACACCCAAAAATCTCGTGCCAAATTACCCAGAATCCCTTTGTCCTCCAAAAGCCAAATCTCTGTCTGTCACCAGTGACCCTCAATTTGGTTTGTCTTTATTATTTCCCCAATGCTGGCCATATGTGTCCATATGGCAATTAGTATTTAAAGACCCATATGCCAGTAAGCATCACGGCCAACAGCAGAGAGAGAGAGAGAGAGAGAGAGAGAGAGAGAGAGAATATATATATACAGAGAGAATCTTTGATAAATGCTGTATTTATTCATTTTATTTATATATGCAAAACAAAAATAAAAAATGAGAAGGTCTGTGAGTTTGTGATGTGGAAGAAGGTACTGACTCTTTATTACCTTGTACATAATTCATTTTACATTAAAAAAAAATGTTGGCATAATATTTATAACAACAGAATAATATTTCCAAAAGCTCACATGCGGTAAAATATGTTCAACAGGGTCAGAATAACAATATGAATTCAGCATTAAGATTCATAAAGTGTTTGGATTGAAAGGCAGTGATGAATGATACAGTGTTGCTGTCCAAGGAAATCATACCAGAGGATTTGGGTGTCATGTTCCTCATACACTCGGTGAAATAGAAGATAGTCGGTCAGCAAAATGGCAATATATCTCAAATATATAAACAAATCTCTGAAAGTGCAGTAGAAGGGTTTTTAAAAAAAAAAAAAAAAAAAAGAAAGAAAGAAAAAAAAGAAATTCAAGGCAATCACACACTGTGTAAAATGATATTAAAGGTTAAAAACAAATGCCTGTGAAAAGTAAATTCCAATTATTTCTTCAGTTCCGCCAATCACCACTGCTACGAGCATGTCAACAGATACTTGTTTCACCAGCTTCTCTTTCAGTGCACTCAATCAGATCTCATGCAAAATTCATATAAATCCTAACTGATGTGAGATTTCATTGGTTTTCACTTGCCTGCCACCACTCAAATTACTCTTCACTGGTTGCTACGTTGGTTGCAAAGTGTTCGATGGACCCAAATATAACAGCAAAAACACTACCACTGTGTTATTTGGGCAAATCAAACACTTCACATTAGCAGCAGAGTGAACATGACCATCAGAAAGCTAAAGCCATGGATAAGTCCACCATTCCTTTAATCCAGTTTCAGTTTGCTAAGCTTGTTTTTTTGCTTGCTCCACCCACTTCACTGTCAATCAGGTTTCATTAATAATCCCACTCCCATACACACCTGAAGGAATTCTAACCTGTCCCGTATGCTCCGGAAAAAAAAAATAATAAAATGTCTGAACAGTCATACCTACTCCTGCAGAACAGAAAGCTTGACCAATCCTATATACTTCTGCAGAAAGTTTGACAGATCCCTCCTACTCCTGCAGAACAGAAAGTTTGTCCAATCCCAACCACTCCTGCAGAACAGAAGGTTTGACCGATCCCACATACTGTACAGTACTCCTACAGAAGGTTTGACCCATCCAGCCCACTGCTACAGAAAGTAGGACCAATTCTGCCCACTTCTGCAGAACAAAAAGTTTTAACCACTCCCTATATAGACTTTAACCAATCCTGCATACTCCCACAGAAGGTTTGTCCAATCTAGCCTGTTTCTGAAGAAATTCTGACCCATAAACTACACCAGAAAGTCCCGAGCACTCCTGCAGAAAATTCGCCCAATCCTGAATTAAGGAATTCTGCCTAGTCCCACGCACTCATGCAGTTACCGTACCTGCCTTTTGATACTGACCTAATATATGACAAAGAACTTACTTTGTTCTTTTTTCCAATATATAAACAAATTAGTCATCTAAACCACAGTGACCCTGACCAGAATAAAATCAGTTACTGAAGGAGAATGAAGGAACATGGTAAACACCTAGTCCAGTGCTGCATAAACCAAGGCATTTTTTTTTCTTTCATATCTGATGCCTGTTGCATGAGTAAAAAAAAAAAAAAAAAAAAGCCCACCCCCACCTGCATGGGAGTGAGAACTGCCCACTCCTACCCGCATGAAACTGCCCACTCCTACCCGCATGAAAGTAGAAGCCTGCTCCTGTAACTCTTTTTGGTGGGACATGTGAATGTACATACTGCTAAATAGTGTATTGAAATATACATTATACATATACACATATGCATTATACATTATACATATGCATTTTTAAATTAAAAGGAAAACGTTCATATATTCCACATTTTGTTGTCTAAATTGTGTTGATTATGGCTTACAGCTCAGAAATCCAGTATCTCAAATCATTAGAATGTTTCCTAAGATCAATCAAAAAAGGATATGTGTGCATGTGTGTGTGTGTGTGTGTCTGTGTGTGTCTGTGTGTGTGTGCACCAATATGACAGCAATATAGTCCATTATCTGTTAGCAAGCTGCTCGTGCCTGCAGTATGTTTGTGCTTAGTTTAGCTGCTTACATTGATGTCACTATAATGGGATAGGAAAACAAATTTAATGTGTTGTGAAAGTTGTTTATCATTTTGCTTTGGTAATCATTAGCTGCAAGCCTGAGGGGGTATATGCAAATGAAAAACTACACTAGCACAACAATTGAGGACAAAAGTACCCAACATATTGCCAGGTAGGTTGCTGCATAGTAATTAATCTTTTGATGCTATTGGAAAAATATTCACCATACTAATGGGTGTCCAGAAGCTTTCACCAAGCAGAGATTGAGACTTAGAAAGAGTGAATGAGAGAGTGACAGTGAGAGAGAGAGAGAGAGAGAGAGAGAGAGAGAGAGAGAGAGACTGTAAAAGGAGTGAATTATCTTAAAAATACATCATTGCCTTATAGTTAATGAATATTAGCATCTTACAAAAAATCTACCCTAAAGGGTGTTCTTTGGTTCTTTAGGGCTCAGGGCTTTTTCAAGTTCACATTTTCAAGTGCAGGACAAGTTCAAGACCATGACTAGCCGAAATCAACTCAAGACTGTGTGTTATGAGGTCGAAGTCAAGTCAAAACTGTGCCCAAACGAATGCGAGTGAAAATAAAGACTGAACATCGAGTCCTTACTGCAGCCAATCCATTGCATCAACTAGTTGGCTTTGCCCATGCATTGCACCGGTTTATTAGGATGTGGTTTATAGAAGAAGAAATTCTTTGCGATCAAACAAAAATGAAAACAACAGACTCTAGGCTGAGACCGAGATCATATTTAGCTAGATCAGGGGTGTCAAACTTTATCTGGAAAAAGACAATGAGGGTGTAATTTTTCATTCCCTTCATGCAGGAGCCACAGCTGATTCCACCTGTTTAGTACATAGATCTTGGCTTGACTCGTGTGTGCCCTCAGCTTAGTTGGAATGAAATCCTGCACCCACACTGGCCTTTTCTGGATAAGATTTTACAATCCTGAGCTAGACCAATGCCCAAGACCAAGTCTGAGTACAAATTCCAGTAGGTCATTTGCAAGTCCAAGAAACTGCAGAAAACATCCATTGCCTCTTGATTATTATGAACACACAAAGAAATTGTTTATAAAATCTAAAGTTTTGAAATTTGTGGATTTAGTTGATTTGTATA
>JAOVYU010000042.1:3671497-3681692 GCA_025674565.1 Synodontis membranacea | reverse complement strand
ATTATATATTTTTTTTGTATCTGCCACTGATATTATTAATTTCATTATTATTTGCCCGTTTGACTAACTTTTGTTTCTTTCTTTTATTTTCTGTTGTTTTCGTCAAACTTTTAAGCAACTTGAGCAGCATTTTAAATGTACGAAAGGTGCTTTATAAATAAAGTTTCTGAGAAAGTTCTGCATTTGTTTAATACCTGTCCCTCACACCATCCTTGCTATTTTTCCCACCGATGCAGGTTTACAAAAGCAAAACCGAGGCGGCCAAGAAAGAGTATCTGAAAGCTCTTGCTGCTTATCGTGCCAGTCTGGTGTCAAAGGTGAGATCTGCTCCTCTCTCTCTCTCTCTCTCTCTCTCTCTCTCTCTCTCTCCGTCTCTCTGTCTCAGTAGAGGTGTAATGATAGCAGGTCGTGAAACCAGCTAATGAGCACACCTCATTAATTCCCAGGATCTGTATGCCAGCCTGTGGCATTAGCATATCTGTTAATGCCTGCTAAATTATTTGCTGATATTTGCATATTTGATAGGCATGCATACAGTAGCGAGTCATTACTGAGACGCTTCCCATGTTTTTCAGAGAACTTTGCAAATCCAATGAGAGATCAAAATGAATGTGTTAAAGTAGGTAACGATGAATGGGGCGGTAACTGATTTAAGGGACAGATGTTGTGTTAATTTTTTTTTTTTTGCAACCAGAAAAAAAAAAAAGTTGATTTTGTTCTATTCCTGAGTTGGATGGATCTGTTTAGTCACATTATAATTGTCTTCTTCTGTTTCTCTCAGGCTGCAGCAGAGTCTGCTGAAGCTCAGACTATCCGTTCGGTACAGCAGACCCTGGCCTCTACCAGCCTCTCCCCTGGCCTGGCTATGCCTTCTCCACTGTCGTCCCCTCTCTCTCAGCACCCCTCCATGCCCTCAGCCTCTCAGGCCCTGCAGCAAGCCATTCCTCGAGCCATCGCCCCCAAGCCGCTTCAGATGCGTGTCGGAAACAGCCACGTCGTCACCTCGGTCACTGTGGCGCACCAAAACATGGCACCTGGTATGCCGTCGCAAATGCTGGGCCAGATGTCATCATCGCAGATGAGCCCGCCCATGCACGCGGCCATGCAGCAGCAGCACTTGCAGCACCACCAGATGCAGCAGCAGCAGATGCACCACCAGCAGATTCAGCAGCAGATGCAGCACCAGCATTTCCAGCATCACCTGCAGCAGCAGCTTCAGCAGCATCACATGCAACAGCAGCAGCAGCAACAGCAGCAGCAGCAGCAGCAAATGCAACAGCATCAGCATCAGCACATGCAAATGCAACACATGCAGATGCAACAGATGCACCAGATGCATCAGCAGCAGTCGCATTCGCCCGTCCAGCACTCGCCTGGAACGCCACATTCGGCGTCTCTCGGAAGTCCGCAACCACCACCCCCGCCGCCTCAGATCCAAGTCCTCTCACAAGTCAGCATCTACTAACTAAAAAAAAAAAAAGGAAAAAGAAAAAAGAAAGAAAAAACGCATTCTCAGCTCAGAGAGAAAAGACATAAAAAAAAGCAGCATTTCAAAGTCGCTTTTTTTTCGAAGTTGCACTTAAGAAGTGTGTAAAAATAACGTAAGAATGTTACAAAGAACTGTCCTTTGTTCTAGATGGATATGCGGACACGTATAAGAAGAAGAAAGAAAAGGAGCCGAAGGCTTTTGCCCCAAATTTGTCTATAAAATAGGCAGAGCTATGAAGGGACAGAGTGCCTGATTGTTATTTTATTTTATTTTTTTTTGCGTGTGTGCTTTTTCTTTTTCTTTTTTTTTTTTTTTATTTCTATCTTTGAGAACATTTTCAGGCACATTGATGGCAGAGAGACAGTGTCGTCAGGCGAATTTTTTTATTTTTTTTTTTTACAGCAAAGCTTTATTTACGAGGCCAATATTGGCGGTTACACTACGAAAGCTCTAAACAGAAAGATTCTGATAGCTTTTGACCTGACAACATGGAGGATGACAGATACAAAATAGAAGTATTGTTGAACTGTAAAGACGGGAACGTGAACATGCAGGCACAACTTATAACACACTGCGGAGGAGATCAACTGCTCTCTGGACAGTATATCAATAAACATCAATAAAACTTTTCTTCCTTTTCTCCCACCTACGTTTCGGTAAAAGAACCTTGAGGGAGGAACCACCGAATCTCCACTTTCCACATCTCCAGAGAGAGCAAAACAAGAAGAACTTACTTTCTATTACTGGAGAGAACATGACAATACTGCCAGCGAGCAGTTTCCTGTCAACAAGACTCAAAACCGAAAACTCCCAATCCTGCTGCACATGAGCTGAGGAACCTGTTCCTCAAAAAAAAAAAAAAAGAGAGAAATAAAAACAACAACAAGAAGAAGAAAAAAAAACTCTGGCTCAAATGTGTGTATAAATAGCACTCCAAAAAAAAAAAAATCTATGTATTTGTCTTTACCTCAAAAATTTAAATTATGTTTCTGTTAAGTTTGTATTCATTTTGTGTAATAAAAGTGCATATTTTAAGGATATTTTAAGGAGAAATTGCAAAAAAAAAAAAAAAAAAAAAAAAAGTCAAGGACTCACACCAGTGTTTTAATGATTCATGTATTTTTACACTGCTCCTTGATGGCAATTTAAGTGAAGGGTGGAACTAAAAGTCCCAGCAGAAGTTCAAAGAGTTGGAAAAAAATTCAAAGTATTTTCTGCCAGCTGTAAAAAAAAAAAAAAAAAAAAAAAAAGAATACGGTGATGAAGACATAAAAAGGAAGGTGTACATTTTTTTCCATATCACCTGTTCGAGTTTGAATACGGAAGGCTTTAATTTCTGTTGGAAAACTGACCTGTGGATTGCAAACATCGCATAGCGCATCTCCTTTGTTTCTACTTTTTGTATGAGTTCTAATGACAGCAGTTCATTTGTTGTTGGTTTTTTTTTTTTTGTTTCGTTTTTTTTTTTCTTACGAATTGAATCACCTGCTTTTCAAAATATGTCCATAGTATAAGCACGTTTCCATAGACTTGCCTTGGCTTTCGCACCATTTTACAAGTTTTTTTGTTTTAAAGAAAATGAAACGATTCACATTCCATCATTAATATGACACTAGCCGGAAGTTTTGTATGACACATTTCACACTTCTTTGTGTTTCATTGTTTGCAATTCAAAATAACAATCACAAATATTTATTTGAAAGAAAGTCGATTCATTTCAAAGATTATATTAGCCATACTTTTGTATGATATATTTCCTCAATGTCTCCTTGTTAGTTATTAAAGACTAAAAAAAAAAATAAAAATAAAAAAATAAAGACATCCCTACTTCAAGCTTTGAGCTCGTTTTAACTTTTGGGGGGAAAAAAACTTGCTGGGTGGTTTTTTTTTTTGTTTTTTTTTTCCCTTTTTCTCTTTTTCTTTTGACAAGCTATCCAGAACTCAATGTTAGAAATGTGATCAAAAAAATTCTAACGAGAAAGTGTGATTTCTGTTCATTCACATAAGTCAACTGGAGATTTCAAAAGAGCGTCAAAACTGTTACTGCTTTAGCTTTGACGCTAACACTTGGACACGCCTTCTGTAAATGCTAAGCATCAAAGTGAAAACGTTAACGTATTAGCAATTACACAACGTATGTTTATGTGGAAGAAATGCTGATATGGTATTGGAAAATTACCACTTTCAACAATTTCCGACCAATCAGAATTGGAGAAATTAATGAGCTGAATCTAATAGAGAAGAATTCATTTGTTGTGGATTAGCCACATGGACACATCAGTACAAACTGCACATGCAGTAACTACATATTGTCTGATTAAAGGTGGAACTCTAGTTAATAGATTGCTAGTAATGGAGCTAGCTACCAATCTAAGTTGTAGCTAGCTTGCCTACTGTATACTACATACTAGCATGTTGAAGCCATTATGTTTTGCTCTAAGAAGTCCATAATATATGTAAGGAGCAGGAAGCCATTTGGGACTCAAGCTAGTCAAACACCATTAGCATAAAAATTTGGTTGGCATCATCGAGGCTTTGGTCAATTATTCAATGGTTTAATGTTAGAGATGTCATCTTGTTGATCTCTTCCTGGATCATGGGTATCTCCTCAGTGAAGTAAAAAGAAGCCTGGTCTTGTTATGGCTGAAAATACCTCCCAGGGAATGTTGCCAAGATGGCCACCAAGTGGACAGACTTTCCAATAAAGGTCTTCGGATGTACCTCCTTTATTCCTCGGCTTCAGCCCCCCCACATACCAGATCCATTTCCAATATGGGCTCCAGGGGACTCCACCCTGTCTGCCCTCCTCCTTTCCTGCTTGTAAACTGGGGGAAGGGCTGTAGGGCAAGCTCTGATTATCATAAACACACAATAAAAATGAGAGGCCACCCCAGGGGCATACCTAAACTGAGGGATGGGAGGTGGGGGAGGTTGGAGGTTGGATGGGCTGCCAACCCGTTTGAGACCAAGACCCTCCAGGTTTCCCCTAGACCAAAATGAGGCAAAAAAGAGAAAGAGAGAGAGACAGAGAAACCAATTGAGATGTTGAACACGTAGCTTGATTGTAAATGAAAATGTGACATGCTGTCTTACTGGTGAAATTCAAGTTACACCAAGTATAACTGTTCCTTTGGAATTAGACACTGACAGTCACCTTAAACTTCCGATCGGGACTTAATGATGGGGACGTTAAATGTGATCATAGTTATTTAAATGCGAGGCAGTAAGACTATTATGTATCATATCGCTTGTTTATGGACATGCTTTATCCACATGTTGATGGACCTGTTTAAACTCTTAAGTCATCTGAACAGCTCTGCCATTTACATTCCTCAAAATAAATTGTGCATTTTTAAATAAAACTTAATGTGAATCCCTGAAATTTTGGTAGAATCTGCAGGTAGGCAAGTCCTGCTAGCTAATCCACAAAAGTCAAACTCAAGGCCTGCCGGCCAAATACAGCCCGCTGTCTTTTTTTGTTTCAATCGAATAACACAACCCACTGTTCACACAATATCTGTAGTATAGCATAGCACCTGTTACTGCAAAAGATAACAACCTAGCAAGTGAAAACATCTTCGATGTATCTAATATTTCCAACATAGTTTTAAGCCAAAATTAACAAATACACACACAAAAAATGCACTGTACTGACTTCATTCAAATATGGACCTCGGTTCCATGCGATTGAGACACGTTAACGTAGTTTGTTTTCGTATTGTACATCCAGCATGATTTGATCATGCATTTTCAAGCCCTGAATAAAATCAAACTCTCACCTGTACTAAGGATCAAACCAGCTCGCTGGCATTTTGCAAAAACCACATTATTACTACACTATTCTATCATGTTAATTTAGTACTATAGTTATAGTTCCAGTCAAGTGCCAAGATCCTCATGAGATTTCATAATGTAATTGGTTTACGTTAATGGAATGTGAATTGCTCACATTCACTTTATATAATTCAATCTCGTAATTAGAAACGTGTTTAAATCAAGTTTAGTGTAAGCAATGAAATCACATTTTTAAAATGTAAACTATATATAATATGTTCTCTTAGATCTGACCCACTACATAGTGATATAATCCATCCATTGATATCCTAAATAATGCATATCTGTTAAGGGTTGCATGGAAGCTGTGGCCAATCCGAGCTGACTTTTTTAGGCAAGGTGCGGGGTACACCCTGTTCAGATCTTTAATCTATCACAGGGACGAGCATTCACACTCACAATTGGGGTAATTTAGAGTAGCCAGTTCTCTTTATCTGCATGCCTCTGGACTGTGGGAGGAAACCAGGGGACCTTGAGGACACCCATGCAGGCACGGGGAGAACTTAAACCCAGCACAGAATTACCCCACTCAGCCGGCAGGTTCGAACCCTGAACCTTCTTGCTGTGAGGCAGCAGTGCAAACCACAGCACCAGCCTTAATAGGAAAAATTACAAAATAACTATATTCAAGATATTTCTCACTTGCTAATATGTCATATCTTGCTGTGAATGTACATCACACATGATAATGATGGTCTTTAGTGTGATTCAGTAATTGATATCGAATACCAAAATCTATCAGCCATAAAAATATGCTGAAAAAAAAAAAGAAAGAAACATTGAGTGCAACAATGAGAAATGAGACACTATGGACAGGTATTTTCTTAGCAGAGACTTGTACAACTAAAATTCTTTTTTTTTTTTTTTTTTAATGTTACACTTCATATACAAACTTTGCTATCACTGTTTATTGTACAACCTCTGCATTTCCAAATCAATACAAATATATTTTATATTTCCTAACATTACTTTTCAGGAAATAAATGAATGAATGAATAAATAAATAAATATTCCATGACATCTGCCAGGTTTTGCATGGGAAAAAAATAAGCCAGAGTGACACTCAAAGTCTCCAGAAGAACTGCAGCATATTCTCCAAGATTCTCACTAAAACTTACAGCCAATTTCCTTATAAAACTGCACAAATTTGACCTGTGATCACTGATTGTTTTGTTTGTTTATGCAGAGGGTTGTCACTCTATATTACTGACTCTGTCTAGTTTATTACTGTTTACTGCTCTTTGTAGTATTTTTTTTTTTTTGATGTAGAAATGTATAATTTCATTCTTTTTGAAGGCACCTTAGCTTTAAAGCATTTTGCATAATACTGTATATTAAACAATGTAATCACTTTAATAAATTTTATCATGCAATAGTGAATACAGAAAAAGAATCATTTTTGTTAGAGCTGTAGTTGTTTTCTGCTTTCAGAAAATTCACATTATTAGTGTTAACCGATAGATTAGATATGTTTTAGGAAAGATATTTTTAGTTTTAGTTTGACTGTAGATGAGTAGATTCGAACTGCTCATGCGCCCAGTTATTTGCAATTCAAAAAATTCTGATGGAAAACCCAAAGACGAGCATCATTTCCGACGCAAATGTCCTTTTCACTCGCAAATGCCACGCTACTGATGACAGAAGTATTTTCTGCGCTAGGAATGATGGTAGTAATTTCTGTTTGGTACATTTTCATAAATTAGCTTTATTATATTAATCAAAATCATTAATCCATTATAATAGGATGCAGAGTATGCAACATTTAAGAACAGATGGAAGAAAACATGTAACATTATTACCATAATATACTGCAAACAGATTCAAGAAATAAATGATACACATTTTGTAGTTTTCTAACACTAACTAGGCACAGATTTGTAGCATGTTAAGATACATTTTAAGAGAATAAATGCCTGACATTTTTTTAACATTCTTTGCAGCATCATTAGTCATTAGCAGAGGCCCACGTCTATCTGTTTTATCTGTAATACATCCATAAGGGTTAATGTCCCAAAAATCATATTGTAAAGTAGCAACAAGTCACGCAATTTGCATAAACAGTTCAGTCTGTTTCTTGATTCTCACAACAAGGTGTTGAGACGACAGGACTGGAAGCCGATCTGATCTTCTTCTACTTCTGTAGGCCAAATTCATCAGCGTTTGATGTGTTGTGCATTCTGAGATACTTTTCTGCTCACCAGGTTTGCAAACAGTAATTAGTTCAGTTATCATAACCTTCTTGTTAGCTTGAACCAATCTGGTTATTCTCCTCTGATCTCTGTTTAAGGTATTTTTGCCCAGAGAACTGCTGCTCATTGGATGTTTTTCACAGCATTATGTGTTGACTCTTGAGACAAGTGTGTGTGTTTGTGTGTGTAACTCCCCGAAGATCAGCCAAACTCAAACCAGCCCATCTACACCAATAAAGATGCTAGTCAAAGTCACTGCGATCACATTTTTTCCACATTCTGATGCTTGATGTAAACTTTGCTAGAGCTTTTGTCATGTATTTGCATGAGTTTATACAACGTGCTGCTGCCACACAATTGGCTGATTGAATAATTGCACAAACAAATGTGTATGGGTGTTCCTAATAAAGCAGGCAGTGACTGAATAAATGTAGGGATAAATAAATGTTTGTTGGTTGTGGATTAGGCATTTAACAATATATCGTGCAACAAGTTTTCCTTACTGTAATTGCATTATTAAGACAGATGAGGGTGCAATAATGTACAGCAGCATCACAATAGGTGGAGGTAACACAGCTCTAATGCTGCAAAAACAAGTGAACCACAGGATGGAAAGATGAAAAATTAAATGGAACATTTTTGTGCATGTGACTTAACAAACCAATTCAACAAGAAATCAGAGCTCTCATTTTACAGACTTCTGAAAACTAAAGAAAAAAGAAGAAATGGAGGGATGTTTTATGTTTAAGCTGACTACAACCTTCACAAAGGTTCATAATTATTAGTAATATTATTATTAGCTTTTTCATTTTGAAAAAAAGGAACATTTTAGGTTATTATATTTTACTCCAACCTTTGCAAATGATCGGAATTATTGCTAGTTAGAAAATGAAAATATATATATATTTTAACAAAGGAATAAGAAAGTTGATAAAAAAAATATGGGAAATAAATGCTGCTATTTTTTAATTGGTAATTAAATTTCACTCTAATTTTTTTTTCCCCAAAATTGAATCGTGAACCCAATGTCGTGAATCAAATCGAACTGTGAATTGACTGAATTTTTTCATGCCTATTCTGGACCTCAATTAACTTTTGAATATTTTAAGATAAGTACATTCATTGTATTTGGTATTGAGTGTGTCAGAGAATTCCAGGAAGCAAATCTGAAAAAGCTTTTGAGACTATAGGTGTGATTTTTTTCATGTTTTAATTAAAAGCCTGTATAATAGTGATGGATTATAAATAAAAACTAAATGTGATAAATGTCTTTGGTTGTGTTTATGACAGTGGAGAGGGGCAACTCGAAATGCCCGACCACTCCGACGAAATTCTTGCTAAGCCTCTGTGAGACAGTAATTAACTGAAAACACTGAAGAGACTGTCCTACTTCACGCCGAGCAGAATGGAGACATTTTTCCTCCATCTTATAATTTTGCAGCTTAATAAAAACCTCAAACTGTATTTTGCACCGGATTAGCTAGTTTAAGAAAGGACAGTGTGATTGGTTATGGAGTTGTGAAGAAGTAGAAGTAGAAGAAGAAGAAGAAGAAGAAGACAGTTTCTCTAGCCATGATTAATTGCACCATAGCTGTCCTGTCACAGTGTGTTTGGCCGAGAGAAAACGGCAAATAAGTGCTGGCAAACGGGCTTAAAGAGCCTGTGAAGAAAATGAAAATTACAATCAGCGGGTGTCGCGCGTGACCTGAATTCTAAACGTTCGAACAGAAGAAGGGCGCACGCTTCTCAGCATAACAGCGGTGTCCATAGCAACCAAGCGCGTTCTTTAAAAAGCGTGCGTAATGAGGGTCAGGGGGAGCTGCTATGCAGGAGTGCAGCATCAATAATACAACATAAAAACCGTGTTTATTCTATATTAGCCTAGTGAGGACCACAGTGTGAACTAATAGCTCACAGCGAGAGCCTCTACTAGAAATATGTTACGTCAGTTCATTTGAGCATGCACAGTTTATAGGCTACGTATTACACTGAACTTGGATAAATACTGATTTATTACAAAGCTGGTTCTCAATAAGAGGCTCAGATATATGCAAACCATCTCAAATCATCATTATAGTAATGTTCTGTGGTTCTTCCTTTGACAACACCCTCAGTTATTAAGCAGATAAGGCTGTAGTACAAACTCAAATGTGCTGGATGATTGTTTGAACTGAATACCACCATATTTTTCTTCTTGGGATGTCTAATTCTCTGTTATATGAAGAAAACGATGACAAATACATTGCGGTTGTATTATATGGAATAACAATAGCTAATAAAGGTGATAATTAAGAAATGAACACTCTTAATTTTTACTCAGTATTCACACAAGAAGAAAATAAACTGGAAAAGCACCAGTAAGTTAATTCACTTTTTTATTTATTTATTTATTTATTTATTTAAAAAAAAAAAAAAAAAGAAAGAAAGAAATTTCAGAACAGGCTAAATTTCATTTTATAACAAGCGACTGATACATATACAATATTATTCTGTTTAATCTACAGCAAAATGTGTACTATTGCAACAGTCCCAACAGTGTACCAAGTCAAGTTCAAGTAGTTTTATTTGTCATATTATCTATACATGGCAGTACAGCAATACGAAATTTCGTTCTCCAGAACAAAACGTTGCAATACAGAAATACAAAACGAACTACAGAAAACACAGAGTGCAAGGCTATATA
>JAOVYU010000042.1:3643253-3655771 GCA_025674565.1 Synodontis membranacea | reverse complement strand
TATATATATAATCCTATCAGTCCGAACTTTTAGGAGTTCAATTAAAATTAAATTTAAGTTGCTCTTTGGTACCACTCATTTGGAAAAAAGAAGAAGAAAAAAAAAAAAAAAGTCCGTCCAAAGTTTCCTGAGGTCCAAAATGATTTAGGATTGTGCTTTATGAAAATATACTGTATGACAAGACACACTTTTCAGAGAGAATCATGGGTGCCAGTGATCGACCGGATCAATTCCTACAGTAGCATCCAGTTAGTAAACAGCTAAAGTATCAGATATATCTCTGCTGAAGGTTTCATTTTTCTAAACTTCAACCTATTTTCTGTTGATGTTTCGGATTGTTGCCTTGTGGCCAGATGCACGCACGTTTCATTTTCTTTATCATACCATAGGGGGTGCAAACTTTTGCACTCAACTTTATGAAAAGAGCAGTGAAATTGCAGATAATAACCTGCCAATATAGCGACTTGAACATACTTTTCTTTACACAGTTTGGAGAACTCGTAGGTGTCTTCATGTTGTCTGATTTGGAGAAGCAGGAAAAAATGTACTAAATGTAAATTTAATATGCCAACCCTCTTGCCTTTGCAGCGCCCACATTACTGAGGAGGTCAGAGGGTGCGTTTCTGGGTCAGTGGTCTCCTTTCTGGGGGTGATGTGGGGCTTTTGTAACAAGGGCCAGGTCACGCACAATAGACAGCAGAGACTCGACAACAGCTGCACTGTTCTCAGCTACACAAATGAGGTGGCCGAGTCCTGATGAACTTTCCTCATTGTTCTCTCCCTCTGACCCCTCTTGCTCTTCGATTCTGATTTGGCACATTCAAATCATAAGGCTTCATTGGAAGTGACGTCCGGTTGGAAATTGTTTTGGTTAGAGCAGATGTCATATCTGGTAATTCATCTGACCATAGCAGAAACAGAACAAGACAGTGAAATAGTTTGTATATATGTGTGTATGTGTTTGTGTGTGTGTGTGCGCGTGTGCATGTGTGTATTGATTATATAATATTCACTAAGCACTTTTTTTTGTGGGTGACATGGCTTAGGTAAACATTATCGCCTCTGGAATAGGTGTATTACGGTTATTCATCGGAAGACACCTTGCTAGCCGACAGTGAACGTTATTAGAACGTTCAGCAAAATGCTTCTTAGAAAGCTGGGCAGTAATGTTACAAAGATAAAGATCCTACTGGGTACTGGGTACTTCTGGGTTTGTGTCATTAATGTTGTCCAAAGTGCAAAGAGAAAAATACAAGAAAAGAGAGAGAATTCAAAAACGGGATTTAAACGCAAAACTCCCCTAGTCCTATTTATTATTTATTTATTTATTTACAGACAGAAGAGGCTGGAGCACAGAACCCGAGGAGGTTTGACTACCTTAAATGTGCATTTCTGCAACCAACTGGACGGAGACGCATAAACACAGTAAACCATTATGTGTAATGATCGTAAGTACTTTTATGTTAGAAATACCAAATACAGGTAACACCTCACACTACTGGTTCTTATCTACTTACTAACTTAGCAGTAAAGTCTTACCATAGTAGTTCTTCAATAGTATACAGTATGTTGACAAAAGAGTAATGATTTAGTATCTAAAACCTATTAAACACTGCTAACAAAACCATAATGATTTATTCAAAATTTGAACTCATGTGTGACCTTCATGTATCACTTTCATATCTTGTCCTTGTTTTGTCATTACAGAAGCATTGATTATTGGTTCTTTAAATGTTACCCATTTTTATCTGTTCCAAGTAAAGCGATAAATCAATGCCTTTATGGCATTATGCTTACTCTTACCACGATTCTTCGATATGACTTACAGAATTATTGTTCTTTTCTTTAGCACTGTACATCCTGGAGTTATTAATAGAGAACCAGTATGGAAATATGTAGATACTTTTTAATTATTAAGTTAGCAAGTGCTTAATCGTTAATGAACGAGCCATGAAACAATAATTAATGACAAAGTTTATGACACTGACACATGTAGACGAAGGTTCAAAACAGGATGTCATTACGATTGTCCGGTGATGATCAGGACAGATAGGCTGGACGTATGTGCAGGCATGGGACTTTATTAGAAAGCATAAATAATAATAAACTTAAAGTCAGGCGGATATACCAAACCTGCAAAACACTTAACAAAACCATGAGTGTACAAAACTGGAGCATGAACAGAACGCTAAAGAGAAACGAGGCATGAACACAAAACAAAAGATGTCAACATTGCCACTATGCTGTATAATGCCTTGTGACACTTTAAGCTGTAAAGACTTATAAAATAACATTATAATGCTTTCAGTCATGACTATGTATGAATAATTATGTTGCCTGATGTCGATCATTATAAGGATTTATGAATACTTTATATGTGTTTATGAATGAGTTTATAATGCTTTATTGATTTTGTTTTTGTAGAAAGTGTTACCATAATTTTAATATTCGTTTTAACCTTAGTTACTATCATAAATCAGTGAACTTTAGTCAACATAGTGTTTATTATAGGGTTTCATTTATTGAAAAACTGCTGCGATAACTGTTAATAAGTTAACAAGAGCTTCAGCATTTAATTAAGGATATGTACTAAGTGTTAGTGCATTATTAGCGCTATAACTTTGGGCAGTGGATTTTGCATTTATATGTAGTAGGGGATATTTATTCAAACACATTCAAAAAGATCTGAATAGTTTCTTTTTAGAAACTCGCATCAGTGTATTTAATCGATTCCGAATTGCTTCAATCCATTTTATATTCTATTTGAGAATCTAAAATAAAACGGTTCATTGTTGATGGATTGTGTGTTGTCAGCATCCAGACTCAGTGTACACATGAAGAATGAGGAAACCTAATTTCCTAATGTCTGGGGGATAGTTTCTGAAAAAAAAAACAAAAAAAAAAACAACCTCTGTTGGCACAAATGGAATCTAAAGGAAGGAAAATATTTGTTTTACCGTCACATTTAATGAATCGCCCTGGCATTTTCAAAATGCTCCGAAAATGTCCAGTGTGCGAGGTTTCCTGAACGGAACGGTCCGTATCGAGTCGAAGAAGTTTACAGAGAATTCTTTTCTGAGTATTTAAAAGACAAACAGGAAAAAAAGCGGGCCATGTTTCATGATGCATTGTCGTGTATATCCTATACGATAAGAAGAAGAGATTGTCCCCCCCCCCACCCGAACATAGTCACTGGCTGAGTATTTTGTTGAACTTCATACAATGTTGAAAAATAGGACCCAAGTTGGCATGGCAACAAATCTCCCAGGAAAGGAAAAGGTCATAGTGGCTATAAATTCATTGCTTCAGTTTGAATGAGCTGGTTTCCTATTATCATCTCCATTCTGCTATATATATATTTTTTTCCATGTTCTCTCTCTCTCTCTCTCTCTCTCTCTCTCTCTCTCTCTCTCTCCTTGTTCACTCATGTGATCGTTCACTCACTCTCCTTCCTCCTATAAATGTGGTGATACACGGCTCCAGTTCAGAACAAGCTCATGATTTTGATTTTCTGTTTGCAAAGTAATAAACATTGACAGGAGAATGGGCCCTGGGCTCGGGCCTCTAATGAGAAAATGAAATTAGTTTTTCAGCTGACTGCTCAGAAACATTTTATACATTATAATCAAGCATTTATTTGAGTGTGGCTGCCTTCTAATATGTATTCATGTCTTTGTACGTGCGTTTTGAAAGTCTATTCTCTTGCACATTTGTGCATGTTTCTCTTTATTTTTCACAGCATGGGTCCTGCTCGTCTAGTTGGCCTCTTTATATTCTTTTTTTTTTTTTTTTTTTTTGGAGTCTTTACACAAAGTGGATATTTCACCAGATTTAACCATTAAGTATTGTTCTGATTTGTTTCACTTCTATTTGCTTGGCTCCATTTCTTGAATGAATATAAGCAATCATTTTAAAGATTAGTTTTAAATTGTCTCTACTGTTCAGATATTTATTTATTTATTTATTTATTTATGTATTTATTTATTTTGGCTCAATTCTTATATGAACATGAAAAAAAAAACATATTTGAATCATTTTGAGTTACTAAATAATATGCTCTCAGATAAATAACCAAATAATAAGTCAGAACTATAATGGGGTGGAATAATATTACGCTTAAGGTACGCTAAAATCAGCTCGGGAAAGAGATGACTGATGTTGTTTTCTGTGGTCTGAGGATGTGGGAAGAAAGAAAGAAAAAAAAAAAAGTACATCTTTGCATACAAAAATCACAAATTGTTCATCCGATACCAAGTACTGTATAGTTATTGTTTTTGTTATTATAATTTGATCCAATACCGGCAAGAAATGATAAATGGTGGATCAGATATCAGAGGAAACATCTCAGATATCGGATCCGGTAAAAATGGCAAAGATTGGAATCGGCTTTGGAAAAGACATTAATTTTCATCTTTAAATATCTGCGGAGACTTGATTGTTTTTTTCTTTGATAGGATTGATTTCGAATATATTTAGACCTTCGTGTATTTATTATAGCTACAATGCAAGTCATTTTTGTCTATTAGGGGTAAAAAAAAAAAAGAAAGCTTAGACATTTTTAAATCAAGTATCAGATCGGTATCGGTATCAGCTGACCCTTAAGGTTTCAGTATCGGTACTGAAAAAGAACAAGTGGTATCGTGCTCTCTTAATTAAACACATATTTATGATATTTAACAGCAATTTACTTTTACATTATTAAACAAAATACATATTTTTGAAATTGTGAAGGAATTGTGCATTGGATGTACAGTATGAATATGTTGCTGGTATTTTGATCACATAAGATATAATAATATGTTCTATATAGATTTTATATTATATTAGGAAATCAACAACACAGCAACAGAGACTTAACTCCATGAAACACCACTGTTAATGTCGGTTAGTAAAAATATGATTTACATTCAGTAGCTGACTTCGGTGTCCTCCATGCCAGTGGTTCTGACCACCAGAGCGGTTCTTAAAGTTATTGGCCCTTTGATTTGAATGGGGTTAATCCACTAAGTAGCCCTATGAATAGACCTATAAATGTCAATTTGAATTTAATGACAATTTTAATAAATATGTGCTTTGGGAACGGAATGTTCAGGAACAGAAAGTTGCAAAGAACTGGCAAGATCTTATTGACCTTAATATTTTTTCAGAATTCTATACTGACATGGTACAGCTTTTTAAACAGATAAAGGAGACCATGGATGCAGAAAAAGGTTTGAGAAGGACTGTCCTGTCCTACACTACGACACATAATGTTTGGTCTTTCTGTTTGTAGATGGAGACCAGAAAGATTCATATTCATCGTTGCCTTCTACTTTTATTCAATAGTGAAAAAAACTCAACAGGAGAAAAGAGACGAAAGTTTATGGTGACACTGCAATCAGCATTTCAGTGGTCAAGAACTGGTTTGTTGTTACGAAAAGGTAAATTGGAGCTAAAAGATAAGCCAAGAAGTTGTAGACGAAAGGAAACTGAAGACGAGGTGCTGCAGAAGCTGTTGGATGAAGATGCGACACGAGAGATAAAAAGATGTTTGAATATGGATTCCACTGATTCTGCTGTTCTAAGGCGTCTGAAGGTAATAGGAAAGATTCTGAAAGTTGGTAGGTTTTGTTCCAAAGCACTTTCAGAGAGAAATATCACTCAAGGGCTTTACACCTGCATTACAGGAGCATTAAACCTTTATTACGAGCCGCTCCATCCTGGAGAAACTGTCAAATGCAGAATGTAGAACGTCAAATGCGAAAAATCAATGAACTACGATCGTCCAGCGGCCTTCGACAAAAGAAAATCATTCTCCTTCATGACAACACAGGGCCATATGTTGCAAAAGTGACGAAAGACACAAACTTTTGATGGCAAGTTCACCACATCCAGTCTACATCGGATTTCCACTGGAACATACACTCTCTGTATAACATTTTTAAAAAAATCGAGGATATACCAAACCGCATAGATGAATTCATTTCCTCAGAATCCTTCTTTCGTGTCGGTGTTCATTCTTTGCCAGATCAAAGGCAGAAAGCTATCGAATCTAACAGCCATTACTTTGAAGACGAACTCTATGTATTATTTTAGAAAATCGCAAAAAAG
Source organism: Synodontis membranacea (assembly GCA_025674565.1). Lineage (NCBI taxonomy): Eukaryota > Metazoa > Chordata > Actinopteri > Siluriformes > Mochokidae > Synodontis > Synodontis membranacea. The sequence continues at coordinate 3,649,681 of JAOVYU010000042.1, read as the reverse complement.
GCCACAAACTTATGCACCACCCTAATAGAAGCTCTGACATTTTTTTTTTATCCGTCTACTCACTTTCTGAAGGGAAAATGAAAGGAGATATAGAGGTGCTGTTTGGTTTAAAGTGTCTCGAGCTTCATTACCGATATAACAAATCTACGACATCTGTATATCAGCTACAGGGGCTACAGTGTACATGGACGTCAGTCCTAGTTTCTAATTTAGTCTGCAACATCAAAAGATGTGTTGACGTTCTGTGTTCATGAGCATTCACGATTCATTATAAAAGTGAATGGTTTCAATCGGTTATGAAAAGCAGGTCGAAAGAACGATCCAAGTCTTCATTATACAACATCTGCATTAAAAAAAAAAAATAAAATAAAAGTAGCAGGACGTCATCTGGCCTCATGATCAGCGGTACGTTCGGATTACTCCAAAGAAAGCACATGTGTAGTCAGTTATTCCACTTAGCAGCACGCCTTTAAAAGCCTTTTTGGTTACAGTTCTGTCCATTTGATTTCTTAGCCTCGCATCAGCTTATTGGAATGCTGCCCTTCAATAATGTAAGTTTTTGTTTAGAATGTGTATCTGCAGGCAGAGTTAAGAAGACAAATGTCTCTTTTGCTTGAAAACAGTAAACCGCAGCAGAGCCAAGGACAGTGTGCTCCTGCAGTTATTTTAAAAGTCTCCAGCCCTGAGATCCTGAACGAACCATGAGCAATCTGATGTGGCAATTCAGATCACAAAGAGACTACTGCAAGATTAAAATTGAAACCAGACATATCAAGACTTAATTGTGCACAAACTATGAACAACTCATAACTACTACACGCTCTTCGTTATTTTTGAGCCAAGATTCATTTTGTAATGAATTTTATTAGTAGTATCTCTTGTCTACTCTGTCTATTTCCACTATGTGTAAGTTCAATTATATGTCTAATCTGTGGACTGTGAGCTTCGCTATCTCGTTTTTATATACACTTGTACAGTATATGGAAAGATGCCAGTAAAGTTCACTTTGACTTTGACTTGAAATTCTGAGTTGAATTTAAACTAAAAGGAAAAAAAAGGGGGAAAAAAAATCCCTTTTCATTAACAAGTTGGTTTGTTTTCACATTCTACTTTACAAAAGTACCAACAAAGCGGAAGGATTACCTGCTGATAGTGGTGCCAGTAGTGAAGGGTACTGTAGTTCTTTAGTCTGTATTGAGCTCTCTCCTCCTAATCTGTACACTCTGTTCTAACAAATCAGCTTCTGAAGCTTCGGTTTTCATGCTAATTCTGACGCTAACGCCATTACTGTCATTACTGCGTAGATCACCATCTAGCTGAGCACATTCTTTGTTGGAACTCCGGACAATTGTGTCAAATAGCTGCACTCCATTTATGAAACTTTGAAACTTTAATGAATGGTACAGGAAAATGTTTGAACTGAATGCTAGACACGTCCCGATCTGACATCGCAGACGCTAACTACTCACAGGAACAATATAAATACAGAAACACATCTATACATGGGTTAGATAACCATAAATAAAATATCACAGGCAGTCTTTCAATTATTTTAGCATCTGAATTGTTAATGTGTGGCTAATCCAATATGAAATCAAGTTTCCCTCTGTAGTTAGGTCCTAGTTTTAAGAAACAGTGAAATATTTCGACATAGTTTTGAGACACTTGGGCTCAGGGATGTTTAATACCTGCCCTTCGGTCATATTAATTGAAAGATGCAGTTATTCTGGAGTGGCTTTCCTCCTGCTATAGATAACAATGTGTGTGACCAATGAATCAGTTTGCATTGACTCCATTCTGTGTTGTCTCATGTTTCATATTCATTAAACCAGAGGTCCTCAACCCCCGGTCCGGTCCGTGGATCATGTGGTACCGGGCCGCAAAGAAAGAATTTCATGATTATAATTACGGTTATTTTTCTTTCATTAGATCTTATTTAAAAAACAAAACAAAACAAAAAACAACCATTTCTGCCCTCGCCTCACTACCGCACTTTGACTCTGGCACGGCATTTCACGAATCAGCGACACAAGCTAACATTGAAAAAAAAATGATCCAAAAACAAAATTCACTGGAGAGTTTTTTCGGAAAGGAACAAGCAAAAACGATGGGACAGCAGAAGAGTCACAGACTAACAGCAAAAAGAAAGCTGCATTTAAATGAAAATACCAAGATTCCTACCTACTGTAAGTTACGGGTTCATCTCAACAGGTGATACACAACCTCCACACCCGCTACGCGAACCGCCGCGCTTGTACCCGGTCCTCGGAAAAACTTTCATGCATGAAACTGGTCCGTGGTACAAGAACGGTTGAGGACCTTCAAACGGGATATGGAATTTTGGCTAACTAGAAATACGCAATCCTACACTGTTCTTATTGTACATCTTTTTTGTCTTTGCAAGTGTCTTTGTGAGTTTCACAAACATATATATTGAGTAAAAAATGTACGTTGCTGTGTTCTCTGTTCGCTCCAGGGGCGTTTTAGTAAAAAAAAAAAAAAAAAAAAAAAAAAAAATCCCATTTTCTATGCACATGCAAATGACCCAAGGGAAGTGAAAGTCACCGTTGGGAAAAACACAGGACCAATTAAATGAGTGCACTGATTGAGTGTGAGCCTGTAGCTCTCCACATGAACCCATAATTGTACTCTCGCTGTGTGAATCCATAAAAGTACTTGAATTCTATCATCAGCCTTCCCATTAACATCTCTTTAGGTCAATCATAAGAGCAGCACCATGTACAAAAAAAAATGTACCTGTGAAATATGCTATAACCCCCCGGCAGGCTAATCTCTATTATAGGTGAGCTATCTGGTAGCACTAAAAAACTTGGCTTTAACACTGACGAACCTCACGTCCCTCTAGAGTCTATACACTCTCTCATCCATATGCTCGTTCCAGCTGCTGGAGGGAGAGACAATCCCCAGAGTTCCACCGCAGCATGCCTTTACATCCGGAAGTGATAAACAGGGTGTGGAAGTGTGGAAAAGGGTGCACAGCTTTAGTGCAACACCGCTATGATACTCACAAAGGAAACAAACTAAACTCCAACTAATAGTGTCCTGTGGTGCATACAAATAAAACAACTGATGACATACTACATAGAGCACAATTTCCAAGTGTTCGGCCAACTATTTTTCTGGTTTACTGCATCCCATAATGCAATGCGGTCACTTCTTTTTCAAGATAAAAATCACAAAACATGCAGTCCAGGTCAAAACTTGCAATTGATATCCAGGTCTGAGTTCATCCACTACATCCGTAGGGCTCAATAAACTTTTTTTTTTTTTTTCTGTGAAGTTATAATGGTATAAAGAGAACCTTCTGGAAATTATTTCAGCAAATTATTCTGGAATTTTCACCTCTTTCTTGTGAGGTGAGGTTAATAAGAAAAAAAAAAAATAAATTAAACCAAAATAGCTTACCATGTTACCAAGTACAATGTCCTCCATTTTAAAGACTTTCCAATGTTGGGGAAAAAAAAAAATATATATATATATATATATATATAGGCAACTCATTTGGCCAGATCAAGAATAAAAAAACCCAGAGCATATTAGATATTCTTTTGTATTTTTTTATTCATCGGCGCAATAATAACAATGTTTATTTGTTTTAATATTATTTTATATACCGAATGGTTGCGTTTTCCCTTTATTTTAAAACTAAGAATACTAAATGTGCTCATTAAAATCGTTAACCAGAACATTAAAATCATCCTTAAAGCTTTTCTCCTAAAGCACTGACACTGGAGACTCCTTTCCATAAACTTCACCATATCAACACTTTGTTTAAGCACATTTATTTGGAGCATCCACCTTTAGGAGTTCCTGTGTCATTCGTTATTATATAAACGACATAATGTTAGAAAAAGTGCATTAATATAAACCCGATTTGTCAGCCAGAACTACTGTCAGAACTACTTTTGGGGAAAATGAATCCACACCTTAGAATCAATTCAATTCGAGATCCCAACGGTGCTGTATGAGTACAAGGCTCTTTAATTTGTAACTCTGTGCAACGTCTTGGAACTTATTACAGAATAGTTATTAGTTATGCTAATTATGAAAGTAATGTGTTTATGTTGCACCCAAGCTCCAAAATTGAGCTTTGATTGGTTTGTGGCTGTCCTAAAGCCAGTCTTGGGTGCTGTTTTGCATCATTCTTGGCTTTAATCACTAAAAGTTAACACCTTTTGGGTTACAGTAGCTTATAATACTAAGCACAAAAATGAAGCAGCATATCAGAATGCAAGTCTGAGAACAATACGTGCAGTGGTTAGCACTGTCAACTCACAGCAACAGGGTTCTGCGTATGAACCTGTATTCACTGTGCCTACGTGGGTTTCCTCGGGGGGCTCTGGTTTCCTCCAACAGCCCACGCCTATGCAGATTAGATCAAGGGGCCACTTTAAGTTGCTCATAGGTGTGAATGTGAGAGAGAGAGACCCAGGGTGTGCCCTTGGAAACACTGTACAGAAACCCAGATGTAGGGATGCCAGCACTACGAGCATGGCTGTGAATTTTGACTCCGATGGTCATTCTCTCCAGATTATACATGCTGTCAGATAAAGATGTAAACAGGATTTTTATTTTTTTAAATCATGGTCACAGTTATTTATTTTTGCTTGTACCAGGGTTAAATCTGAGTTTGTTAGTGCGACTAGAGAGCTCATGTATAACACAGGTCAGCGTGTCTTTCGTTATACCAGCACGAAATGCTTCCATTCCAAGTGTGTATTACAGTAGGCGCCCGTAGCATACTTCTAAGTACTCACATTCACAATCCCTTGCTATTTTTCCATGCTAAATAATAAGTATGAGCCTACATTTTTAAAAATTTGTAAGCCAGCACCAGCAAACATCGACTCCTCTTGTTTCTTCTTCCTTCTCTTGTTTTCTTCTTCTTAGTTGTATTTCTGGATTCATGCCTCTGCTTGGAAAGACGTGAAACACCGAAGGCGCTCTCTAGAGGTTTGTCCTTTCTAGGATACTGTATTGGAGCAACGTGGCGGCTCTTTAGAGATGGACCCGTGCCCGATGTACAGTAGATATAAATGGCTCGTGCTAAGCTTATAAAAACACGACGATTCATGGTTACAAGTAATTATACACTAAATGATAATATGTTATCAATCCCCCTAAATCCTACATAGAGGACCTTTAAGTTCACTCTCTTTCCCAAGAATTTAAACAAACTAGCAGCCTTATTTCAACCACTGCAACACTGACCAGGCACTTACTAAGGATGATTAAAAGGCACTCCAAAGTGCGGCATGGTCTTTGCCACGTAAAATCCGCTCATATGTGTCCGCTCACTCGTGCACTCCCACTTCTCAGACATTTTTTCTCTTGCTTTCCACAGGATCGCAGTTTCAATTTGTCACCTACTGCATACAGAGATACTGTATGTCCCTACATAGTAAAATCGCAGTAAAACAGTACATAGTAAAACTCCAGTGTTGAATTAACACCCTACAGTGTTCATATATGTCCAATTGGGCTCAAACGAACACTCCGGGTGTTAATTCAACACTGCGGATTAATGAGAGACTTCAAAATAAAATTTGATTTTAAGATAAAATGGACAAACAATGCCAATTAAACTGGGCATTAAATAGACTCTGGAGATGTCTTCTACAATGCGGAATAGCTGTTGACAGTTTCATTTAGTTCAAGATTAGGATTAATCGGTTAATCCGTCTAGTATTGTGTGTTGTGGTCCATGATTTTGGCTCCATTTTGTATAAAACCAGTCTTATGTTCTTATTTACAATCTTGCCATTATTTTTTCCGTTTATCCATCCGGATCTACAAATGTTTCATATATTTAATACACTGAAGAATTTATCTTTGTTTCTACTACACGCAATACAGCATATAGAAAAAAGAATTAAAAAAAAAAATAACCCAGAAAAATGGCAAATGCCTGTTTATTTTTTTCCTTTTCTCACTACCAGGTGCACACACTTTATATGCAATTTTACAATCATTACATTCTGTTATTTATTTATCTCCTCTAAATTGAAATTTCCATCTGGTTCTTGCTATAAAGCTGTCTTTGTTTGCAGCGAGATCATTACTCATGATTTTACTTTCTCCATCCCTCTTGGGGTTTGTCAGGAGTGTTTTATCCAGAAGAGAGAAATGAACACTGAATCGTCGCCCTGCTTTCACCGCATTAGGGTTATTTCGCCCCGCTGTTGCTATGCAACAATGTGAAATGTTGGCACAACATGATTTAGATCGGGTTCAACAATAAAGACTTTTGCAGCGAATGCACTGATGTTACCACTGTGCTTTTAATGCTGGCAGCTGAATTAACATTTACATTATCATTTTATCGTCTTCTATTAAACAAACAAACAAAAAATATCCACATTATAATCCTGCATTCATGTGTGGTATTGTTACACATTCACATATAC
>JAOVYU010000042.1:3447455-3457706 GCA_025674565.1 Synodontis membranacea | reverse complement strand
ATGTTTCAGATCTTTGAGTTCAGCTCATGCAAAATGGGAGCAAAACCAAAAGTGTTGCGTTTATATTTTTGTTCAGTGTAGAATTCATTGATTTTTCTTCATTGATTGTTCAGAAAGTCTGAAAGTTTCCTTGTTAAAGTTTTACAGAAATCACTGATTTTTTTTTTTTACTGTCACTGAGTTTATTTGTTGAAATTATACAGAAGTCTTTGATTTTCTATGTGAGAATTTTTACAAGTTTCTTTCAATTTTTCCATTGAAATTTACAGATACAGGTAAATCTTCTACAATTGCAAATGTCCTTTGCACATTTGATGAATTTACAGATTTTATTTATTTTGGAGTTTTATAGAAGTTTCTGATTCTCTCTGTTTAATTTCCACAAGTCACCAATTTTCTTTGTTAAAATTTCATTTTAGTCACTGATTTTTCAATTTCAATAGAAATCAATGATTTTTGTTTTTGTTAAAACTTTATGTTTCTATTTCCTTTGCTGAAGTTTTATAGAAGTCACCAATTTTCTTTGTTCAGATTTGCAGACATTATGCAAATAACACTAATGGCACTAATGTCTTTGTTGAAATTCTTTAGAAAAAATTCATTTTCTTTGTTGTAATTGTACAAAAACTGCTCATGTTCTTTGTTGTATTGTATTGTACAAAAGTCACTGATTTTCTTTGTAGGAATGTTACGTCATGCCACTTTCCACTTTTGATTTTCATGCACCACAAACCAAATTTTGAGAAATGTTTGTACAAGTTACAACAAACTAGAGTGATGTGGAGGGATTCTTAGGGTCAGTTTTCAGGGACATTCTGGAGTGGGGATTAGGAGAGTCATGATATGTTTCAGTGCTTCTGTAAATGCTTAAGGTTAAGTGGCATTTAAGAAGAAAAAAAAAAAAGCAGTGGTCAGAATGAGGACACTTATACGCAATGCCTCCAACAATCTAGAGTAGGTCAACTGCTGACTTTATCCTGCTGTGACTTTTTGATCATCGTCAGATTATATTCATTTGTCAGCCTCTGTCATTAGATAATTAAGGAGCTGACAGTGTGACAACTTCTCACTGACTTATTTCAAGTTGTGATATGATATTCTAGCGTATACGAGTATAGTGGTTTTCATAATGGTTTATTCAGACTGAGAGATCATAGTCTTCCAACTAAATACAAAGTAAACTGCAACAGGCAGCAACTCCTTGATGCATCTTAATGAGAGAGGTGAATATCCAGACAGGACTAGGGTTAGGGACCACTGCAGCGCTGATCAAAAAGCTGCAGTTAATTTGGTGTATAATTTTCTCAGAGGAGGAGCAGCAAGAAAAACACCGACATGGCTGAGCTGAATGGAAATAAAGGTGAAGAAAGACAAAAAGGGGAAAAAAAAGTGAAGACAAGGAAGAAGGAAAAAAAGAACGGAATCAGTGTTTGCTGGTTCTGGATAAGACGTTTAAAATGTTGAAACGGAGGATCGGACTTATTATTTAGCACAAGAAAAAGCAACAGAGAGTGATTATAAGTACTTGGAAATATGCTACAGACAACAGACGACTACAGTACGTTCTAATGCATGCTTGGAAAGGGATGGTGATAAGGGAAGGGCATTCAGTGTGCTGTAATCATCTGAACCCTATATAGTGGAACTTTGATGGAAGAAACTGGAGAGTGAAGGCTAAAGGGTGCAATAAATCATAACAAGATTCATCTGAAAACACACCAAACATACACAAGGTTATGAATTTCAGTCAAATTCAACAACTTGACAATATGCGTCCCCAAACCTGTTTGCTCTCAAGAGGGACCTTTTACTGTTCAATCTGTAGGAGCAAGCAATCTCCTATCATCCAGCTCTCTGAAAGCCTAGTGTGTGTGTGTGTGTGTGTGTGTGTGTGCGTGCGTGTGTGCTTGCTGAACGTAAACAGTAAAAAGCAAGGACACAACCTCTGTTGTTAAAAACCCATCATCGCTAAGAACACACACTTGAATATTTTTACACAAAATGTTAAAACATGGTGGAAATGATCTAGAACTTACTATTAGAAGATTTACAAAAGATAATTAAACCTATTTCTGGACTGGAATCTAAGATGTCTAGCCAAGTAACATTTTCTGTCCATGCAACAAAATAATTTCACTAGCAATTTTGTCCTCAAATTTATTTTTCAATTGTTTGCAGGGTATAAACAGGTCATGCATAACATATATATTTCAGTGTATACATGTCTGTAAATCAGCATACAAACCAAATATACAAAACCAATCAGAAAGCAAAACAAGCAGAAAACACACCAGCGGAGTTTATCTGTGAATCGAGTGGCTGCTATTCAGGTAAGTGTTATCTGCAGATTGGCTTTGAATTAGAACAAAGCTAATCTGAGATTCTAGCTCCTATTTGCTCGCATGGACACAGCTGGGATTTTGCTGCTATTTTATATTGTAGGCAGAGGTCCTTTTACTGATCTGTGACCAGCCAAAGGTCTGATGCTTTTTTCTGCACAATGTAAAAAAAAAATCAAAAAACATTTATTATCATTTTTTTAAGCGAATGTAATTCTATCAATCCATCTTAATTTTTCATTTTTGGAAAAAACAAACAACAACAACAAAAAAAAACCCTCATCACCCAGTGAGATACAGATGTATACGCAGATGGCACATGACTCACATGGTGTCAACTTCATCATCACCATAGCAGTTGCTAACAGATAATTGATAGATGTGTTTGATAGCAGCTACAAAAAAACGAGAAGTTAAAGCAAACTTTGTACAGTGTCAATGCTGAGTAAATAAAACTGATAAATGGTGTTTTAGTGGGAAAATCCTGTGCAGTAATGGATTATCTATCTATCTATCTATCTATCTATCTATCTATCTATCTATCTATCTATCTATCTATCTATCTATAAGGACACAGATATAATGAAATTATATTGATTTTATCCTACTGCTTTAACTTATTTCGAGATGGTAGTAAATCTTCATAGTGATGTAAATTATATATTTGTCATAATTCTATATAATTAATTACTACTTCTATTATTATTATTATTATTATTATTATTAATAAAAAGTTTTTGTTTTTTTGTTTGTTTCTTTTACTAAAAATCTACACCCACATTTCTGTAAAGCATAAAGCTGCTTTTTAACAATTTTTATAAAAATTAAATTTAAGTAAAAAAAAAATATGGATTGCATTGCTTTCTTTTGGAGTTAAAAGGGTAAAGAAATGAACTGGTGAAGGGTTAGACAATGATTTTCTCACATTTGTATCTGGTAGGGCTGTTCTTTTTTAAAAATAAGATCCACTTTATCCATTTCCAGATTAATAATGTGACATTACCTGTAGTGATTGTAATATAGTAACATAACATAACATAACATAACGTAACAGCATTTACTGTAGCATTTTCCAATTAATTTATCAAAGGTTTTTGTTCTGGTTCAGGTTTAAAATAAACACCCTATGATTACATTTTTTTTTTTCTGGCATTGATGTGTTTGGCCACGTCTGCTGCGAGACAGATAGCATTCTCATTGTGGTGCCTGCTGCTTCTTGAGTTTTGTGCGATGACGTCCACCTCCATAAAATTCACTCCAAACACTTCCCTGTTGCCATGACGCCCTGACACACACACACGCACACACATATACACACACACACCGTACGTAAGAGTGTTTTTAAAAGCCGTTCCCTTGGGAGGCGTCACTGTCTTCCGAGGGCCAGAGCTCTAAGAGGCCATCGGGACAGACGGCGTTCCCAGGAGCGAGGCCTCTCGATCGGGCTCGCTCGTTTCACGCTCCCTCCTTTTCTTCTCGATGGGAACTGGAGAGATAGTGGTCAATCAGTGTTTGTTCAGTCTTTCCACAAATATTCCATCCCTGGCCTAGATCAGGATGGAGGAAACAGGCCGCACGTCCGTCTTCTGTCCTCCGAACGCCAAGTGCTGGTGGCTCCAGGCCGCTAACGCTAACAGTGCTAATAAATCCAACATGTCCGGCTTTGTTTTTGTTTCATCAGAGCTAATCTCCAGCACGGAGCTGAGTGTGTTTACACTAGAGACACTGATGAATGGCTGGAGCTCGGTCTCTTTCCTCTTTGCATTTCCATATTCAGGCGCAGTGAAAGACAAACATTGTCGAAGTTTATGAAATTTGGTTTTCAATGGCTGATCTCCATGTGATGTCAGAAATAATAGTACTTACGCAGTTATGATTTGCACCACAGAAAGTAGATATTTTAAACTCAATTACTTCTTACTAAGGAAAGCATGCGACCTCGAACCCGAGTCTGGATTTCCTTTGTACTTCTAGACTCATACGTAGGAATGAATTAATTGTTTGGAAATACTTTTAACTGAATGTTAAAAATTTGGAAACTGACAGCACATTTACTTACAGGATGGATAAATTACAAGCAACCCTTCATTCACAGTTGCCTGGAGGACAAGCAGACTCAGTCAGCTGACGATATATCAACATCCAGAGAAAGAAAAATCCCATCCTATTGATTTTCTCAAAGAAAACTTTACATTTGATTTGTTTCCCTAACGCAAGAAAACTTAATTGCTTCATTTATTTCTCTGTGGCTCAAATTACATCCACCTGCTTACAGTAGTTACACACAGACTGGCTGTTGGTTGGAGGTATTTTTACTAGTTGTATTCATTTGCCTGAAGGAATGCTATACAGTCTTTCCAGAAGCAGGAATACAAACTTAGCAGTCACCTCATTCATTTTCAATACCGCTTATCCATTGCGGGTCGCAGGGAAGCTGAAGCCAATCCCATCCAACCTCAATCCGGCAACGCACGGCCAGCACAGAGACGAACAACCATTCACACTCATGTTCGTACCTACGGGCAACTTAGAGTAGCCAATGTACCTAACCCATATGTCTTTGGACTGCTGGAGGAAATCGGAGTACCCAGAGGAAACCAAATTAAGCACGATGACAACATGCGAACACCGCGCCCTGGTCAATCTTTTTGCTGTGAGGCATCTGTGCCAACCAAGTTGCCACCTGGCTAAAATTTGATGGGTGAAAATGAAGATGACGGTTTGACACGCAAATAAGGCGTGATGGAAAAAAAAAAAAAAGTCTACCATTTTGTTCATTTTGTCGAGAACACAAGCATGATGCTTCATCACCAGAGACATTATCAAGACAGGTCCAAGATTATGTTGCTAATCGCAGGCATTTACATACACACTTATTTTTCACAGTCTGTATTAATCTGTATCTTAGTTACATCTTTTTATTTTTATTTTTTTTTAGCTTTTTAGGTCATTTAGCTTCAGGACAAACATGGCATGGGACTGGACAGCTTTATCTTGCCCTCTGGGTGAAGTGATCCACCCCTGATTATAAGCCTTATAAGCTTACTCAGAAGTTAATGTCCTGATGTGTCTAGTTGTACCAATCTAAGTAGATAAATACACAATCATGTGAAGAAATACAGGAAGCAATCATCATAACAAACATTAAAACCACTCATGACTACTCAGGTTAATGTGATGCTGACACATCAGACCACAGCCTAAAAATTATAAACATTTATGTCTAACCCATTATGTCTTAACGCATATTAATGCCCGCCTGTAGTGAGTAATGCATCAAGTGCATCCATGAAATGGATGGTGAGGCATCATGAAAAGATGTACTGTTACTGTACAACATGGCCAGATGCATGATCAGACGATAGGAGGATCTACCACTATAAAGCACTGAGAATGGGATGTTCAGTTATATAAAGATTCACAAGTCCAACATGGAAAATAACATTTATAAAACCTAATGTCAAAAGTATTTAGTAAGTCGTTTGGTTCGATTCATTTAAATGATTCATTGAAATTCATTCACCAATTCATTCTGTGAAATGACTCTTTTAGATTAATTTACTAATGTGTTCAGTCTGATCATGTCGCTTGACTTTAAAAAGAAATAAAGGCTCATAATCTTTGCTATTTTGTGTTATTTGTTAATATGGTTATGTATCTGTTAGCAAACAAATCATTTATCACATTTATCCCAACAGCCAATGCTACTCCATTAACTGAAACGCTGGATATGACACAAACAGCTGAGAACCACTGCTTGAACTCACTGACTCAACTGGTTGCTGAATGGAACAGGAGAAAGTTTTCCTGAGCACGAAAAGTTTCACTGACTCAAGGGGTTTGGTATAGACACAAAAATAAGACTTATATTTCACTATTATTTAAAGAATAGATACAGATAAAACATACAATGTAAACTTGACTCTAATATAAAAAGCAAAATCTTTAAAAAAACAGTAATTACTAAAAGCTTTCACTGACTCAAACTCTGAATCGCTGAATGCGTCAACAGCAAAGCCCTAACTCGAACACATGAGAACAGTGAATCATGTTCATGACCGAAAAGATTCACATAATCTATCACTGACCCCATGAGTGTGAACCAAATGAACTGTATTCATGACAGAAAAGATTCACTGACTCAAACACTGACCTGCTCAGTGAAAGGGGAACAAATTTTAGTCATGACTTAAAGGATTCACTGAATCAAACACTGGCATTTAGAAATCACTGAAGCAAACAGTGACCCTCTGAATGTGAGATAAATTAATTTGGATCATGACTTAAAGCCTTCTCTGTCTCAAACTCTGACACTCTGAATGCAAACGGAACAATTTCAGTCATAATCGAAATGATTCACTGACTCAAACACTGACATGCTAGATGTGACATGAATCAATCATGATCATGACCAAAATGATTCACTGGCTCAAACACTGACATGCTGGATGTGAGATGAATCAATCATGACCAAAATGATTCGCTGACTCAAACACTTACATGCTGGATGTGAGATGAATCAATCATGACCGAAATGATTCGTTGACTCAAACACTTACATGCTGGATGTGAGATGAATTAATCTTGATCATGACTGAAATGATTCGCTGACTCAAACACTGACATGCTGGATATGAGATGAATACGTATATCTTGATCATGACCGAAATGATTCGCTGACTCAAACACTGACATGCTGGATGTGAGATAAATATGTATATCTTGATCATGACCGAAATGATTTGATGACTCGAACTCTGATATGCTGGATAAGAGATGAATCAATCTTGATCATGACTGAAATGATTCGCTGAATCAAACACTGACATGCTGGATGTGAGATGAATATGTCTTGGTCATGACCGAAATGATTCACTGACTCAAACACTGACATGCTGGATATGAGATGAAAACGTATATCTTGATCATGACTGAAATGATTCGCTGACTCAAACACTGACCTGCTGGATGTGAGATAAATATGTATATCTTGATCATGACCGAAATGATTTGATGACTCGAACTCTGATATGCTGGATAAGAGATGAATCAATCTTGATCATGACTGAAATGATTCGCTGAATCAAACACTGACATGCTGGATGTGAGATGAATATGTCTTGGTCATGACCGAAATGATTCACTGACTCAAACACTGACATGCTGGATATGAGATGAAAACGTATATCTTGATCATGACTGAAATGATTCGCTGACTCAAACTCTGACATGCTGGATTGTGAGATGAATCAATCTTGATCATGACCGAAATGATTCACTGACTCAAACACTGACCTGCTGATCAACAGAGAAGCAAATCTTTGTCATGAACACAAAGACTCACTGACTCAAACACTGACCCTCTGAATGCCAGATGAATGAATTGCAGTGAATATCTGAAAGAATTCACTCAAACGTTCAAACATTGATCTAAACGTGTGGAGAGTGAATTATGAAATGATTCACTGATCTAAAATTTAACTAGAACTAGTAACTAAAATTACACTAAAATTTAACTAGAGCTGAATGTACAGTCAAAGTTCCTAAAAAAGTATTCCCAACTTTGACTGTACATTCAGCTCTAGTTAAATTTTATTGTACATAAAATACTCAGTCAGTCTCAATCAGTTTATCTTTTGTGGGTCACAGGAAGGCTGGAGCCAATATTAGCTGACTTCAGCCGCATTACACCCTGGACAAGTCGCCAGTCCAGAGCAGGGATAACACAAAGATGAACAACCATTCACACACATACCTCTGGGCAATTTAGAGTAGCCAATCAACCTAATCCACATGTTTTTGGACTGTGGGAGAAAATGACAAAAAACCATGAAGGCACTGGGAGAACATGGAAACTCCACACAGAAAGGCACCCTGGTTGACCCAGGGATCGAACCTGGGATATTTTTGATGCCTTAATCCGCGTTAAGTGACTCTAACTCAGTCAATTTTCTAGTATGTCAAAGTCAATTGTCATGGTGCCCTGACATACAGCAGGCCAGCATAAAAAGCATTACAATTCTCTTATTTCAGCAAAAATCTGAAAATAAACGATAGGGGTGGCTTATGCAGGTGCCATGGATAGCAGCTCTATGAACACTGTACTGTATATAAAACTGAAGATTACAGCATGAGTAATAATTTATATGATATCTGCAGTATGTATGTACATGATGCTGAAACTTCTCTGCGAAATGAAAGAAAAAGAAATATTAAAGGTTTGTTATTTGGGTGAAAATATGATCTCTTTGATGGATTTAAGCAAGACCCTCTTTTTTTTTCCCTCTTTTTTTTTTTTTTCCAAAAATACCCTCCATATGTGTTTATCACACACAGTGTACAGATAACGACATTTTCCTTTTTTCCCCCCTCAGCCATAGTTTGTGATAAAAGAAAAAGAAAAAGAGCCGCTCTCCTTCTCTTCAAGTTCGGCTGGCTGCCGCTAAATGGACACCACCTGTTCCAGCGGCCCGTGTCACGTGTGGGTCAGGCAAGGTCCTGTCTGATTGGCCGGAGGTCAGGCAGGGTCTCGTTTGATTGGCCGAGGTGGCGGGTCGGACCGTGCGGCAAAGGCCTCGGTGCTAACTTTTAAAAATGTTCAGGAAGTTGGCTTCACCCTTTACGGCCCGGGACATTTCCTACCAGCGGAGTTAAGCACTCGGGACAGGAAGCTATTTGCTGGAGCTGTAAGATCTTCTTAATGAGTGTCTAACTGGAACCAGACTGGCCACAGCACCAAGCACCATGAGCGTGTGTGTGTGGCTGAAAGAGAAAGAGAAGAAATTACGCCTAGATAGCGGAAAGCAGCCAGAGTTCAAAAACAGAGAAAGATAGAAAAGAGGGAAAGGGAGATGGATCTGGATCCCTTTTCTGTAATTTTACAGCCTCTGCCACAGGAGCCTTTTTTTCACACAACAGCAATAAAATTTACAAGGAACCCCGTTTTAGCGCTACAAGGCGAAGTGTGGTGATAAGAATGAAAGAAGCAGTACAGGCACATGCTAATCGAATCCTGCTTGACCGTTTCCCTTAAGATGCCTGCTTTATGTTGGAGAAAGATTAAGAGACTAGATGGGATAAGAAGGCAAGCAGGCTTATATGGAATTTGGTTTGCTTTTTTCTCGAACCTGTTGTCTTACTCAAGTCAGCGGCCATTAAACATCTCACTTTCACCGCAGGGAGGCTAGAAAGTGCTCTGGTTGACAAGCCATGCTGTGTGATAGATAAGAAATGATCAATTTACTTCTTGATTCCTTACCTTTGAGTAGATAATTGATAAATGATACAGTTATATTAGTATTAAAAGAAAATCTTAAAAAAAAAGTTAGACTTAGTTCAGCCTCCTAGAATTAGTTCAGAATTAACATTTGTTTCTTCTCTTTTTAATATTTTACTCCATTGTACTTGTATTCTGCTGCATATCGTGATCGTGTGCTTAAAAATTTGCTTCTTCACATTTCTCTCCTCTTTCTTAAATATTTTCCTCAATTAAAATTTACTTCTGCTTTTCTTTTTCTTTTCCTAATTTCCTAAAAAATAAATAAATAAATAAATTAATTAATAATAATAATAATAATAATAATAATAATAATAAAAGTACAGAAAAAAGTGAACAAAGGGAAAAGTGAAGACGATGGGTGATGACAGATGATGTAAAAAACAAGAAAGAAAGAAATGAAGGAAAAGAGAAAAAGCTTATTAGAGTTTAGTATACACCATGTTCTTGCGAGCATGGCTGTACATGCAAGAAACATAGCATGCTAATTTAGCTACATCTCTTCATCTGTGTGTGTGTGTGTGTGTGTGTGTGTGTGTGTGTGAATAGTCCTGCTGACTGGGGAAATGAACTGAGACCACCAGAGAGGAGAATGTATACATATGTGTAACTCTCTCTGTCTGTCTGTCTGTCTGT
>JAOVYU010000042.1:3401680-3415599 GCA_025674565.1 Synodontis membranacea | reverse complement strand
AAAATACATTTTCACTTCTTTTTTTCCTTTCTTTCTTTCTTTCTTTCTTTCTTTCTTTCTTTCTTTCTTTCTTTCTTCTAATTCAGTGAGAATTTGTTTAAATTGCAGTGAAAGTTTCTTATAAATTGTGATTTTTTTTTAACTATTTTGGAATTCTGTTCACTTTCTAATGCCTTCATTGAACAAATGATTCCATAATCTATTGATTTGTTCTTTTTTTCTTTCTTTTTTTCTTTTATGAGATCAAAGCAGCCATAGCTCTACAGTCTGGACAGTTTGATTGAAAGGTCTCCACCTCCTAATGAGTGACTTTTAGTTCACTTCCTACTCAAGCCACACCTCAGACAGGTGTACAGGAATTACATTTAAGCAGTGAGCCAAATTAGTACTCCAGACCAATTCCCCAAAACGACAAGCATCAAAGGTCTGGTTTAATTCTGATGTGTGTGAACACTGGACATTATTCAGTCTTGTAATTTCAGATGTTTGGAGTGGCAGGACTTCTAAATCATGGAATATGCAGTTACATCAAGCAACAGCCCGGATTCTGGGACGCAAACGTTTCGGCCTGGAGTTTGGTGTGTACGTGACCCAATGCATGATGTTCATGAAAGGTTATAGACACTATTGTTAAGGAGAATCATGTTTTCTTCCATTGTGATCGAGGTAATCAATTTCATTTGCACTGCTAGTCTCTATGGGATGACCTTTGACCTTGGTGGAATCATTGCTTTAGGCAGTGATTTTCCTAGGATTTTCCTTTTTTTTTTTTTTTTTTTTTTTTTTAATTTAATTAAAGCAAGTTTCCAAGCCATGAAGAAATAAAGAATTTGGCCCAAACTAGCACTAGCATGACTTTGCGCTGTAACTTTTTTTCATTTAAGCTATAATTTAGCTTCATTAGATTTAGTTCAGTCCCAGCCTTCATTTTTATTTTTTTTATTATTTATAAGTCTCTGAAAAAAGAGTAAAGGAAGCAGACAGCAGCTTTTCCGGAGCTTAATTCCGACGCGACTTAACGTGTTTGGAAAACTCCAAGCCGGCTGATCGGGTGTGCTAGGGAGTGAAAGGAGAAGGAGCAGTGACGACATTTTTTTTTTTACGTGATCCGAGTGACAGGGCGAGAGCGAGAGCCTTTGAGATCCAGTGAAGCTAAGGTAAATTGTTTGTTGACTGCACAACAAGTGTTGAATCTCAGCTGTCAGCTTGGACCAGACAGACTGGAATTCCTCTGGGAAACAGATTTATAGTGCATTTTCATGCCACTTGCTTTTACATAGAGAGTTCGAAAATGTGAGACAGAAAGAGAGAGAGAAAAAAAAAAAGAGATGACGTGAAAGAAAGAAAGAGAGCGAGAGAGAGAAAAGCCAGAACAAAACGGTGGCCTCGCACAAAAACTGCATGTCTTGTCAGCATCATTTCCAAACATTTTCCCACCTATTAATATGGCTGATATACATAGAGTGCGGATGGGTAAACATATGCTAATGCACGGAGAGAAAGGAGAGGATAATGCTGCTCCTGGGTTTCTTTAGATTCCCCCGTTTGTTCAGACTGTCCATCAAATCGGGCTTTTTCCCTGCATTTAAAGGAAAAGGGGAAAGTTTTAATATTATGATCATGAACTCTGGGGGGGGATCCCTTAGCTGGAAGAGACAAATATATTTAGACCACACAAGAAACAAATGAATGAACAAAGACTGCAGGATGTTGCTCATAAAAAAAATAATAATATTTAAATAAAATAAAAAAAAAAATCCAATTTGCAGGAAATATTTTAGCCTTGCACAGTTGAAAAAAAAAAAAAGTTACAACATACAAAATATTTTTTTTAGTTGAGCAAAAATAAAATATTTACCTGCAACAAGCTTTTTTTCCCCCCAGTGCAATGAAATTTTTGAAACTTCCACACTCAATTTAAATACACTATTGAGTTACAAGTAAGTTCAATTGCAATTAAAGTAATTGGGGGGGGGGGGGGGGGGGTTGTAGACTAGTTTGTATTCAGGTCCAGATACTTTGACTTGGATTAAAATCACAGATCTAAGAATAAAATGACATAAAATATAAAATGACAAAAAAATCTGTTTGTAAAAGAAAAATCCAAAATACAGAAGAATGTAGTAAACGTGTACATGTATATCCCATTCAGAACTTTTCTTTTCTTGTCTTTTTTTTTTCTTCTTTTTTTTGCTAAACTGTAACTCACATTAAATGACTTCAATGCATTATCTTAAAATAAGCGTGTTTAGAATGATGTCACACCCCTGAAGTGTTGTCAGGAGTCAAGAGTGAACGTCTTTGGACGAACGACTTTCCCGCTGCTTCTGCTGTGTTTATTTACGTATTTACAACTTTGCATCCTCTTAATGTTTACAGGTGTGAAAATGGCTCCAAATGGAGCCTCTCAATCAGAGTGCTGGTCATTTACCGTGCATTAACGCTGACGTGCTGGAGATTTATGCGTTAACTTTTAGAACCGGTGTACATGTGAGCGGGAGTGTCCTGGCCTCAGGAAGGTTTATTGGGCTTTGATGGTAACGTGTGCCACTATCAGTTGTATTAAAGTGGAATGTTATTGATTATGGGTGTGTGTGTGTGTGTGTGTGTGTGTGTAGTGTTCATGTGTGTAAGTACATTGTATATTGCACTTTCTCTTCCCATACTATCTGAATACAGAGACATTTTAACCCTTCGCAGACTTATTTTAGATTATAACGTGCTTATGAAACCGTTCCAATGCAATCACGGACATTTCTACCCCAGCTTTGTTGAATTCTGATTGGTCAGATCGTGCTGATTTTATTCTGTAACAGCTGTTTAGTGCAGCTGCAAATCACAGTTTTAAGCATTAATGCTCTTGTTCTAATACAAACGTGTTGCAGATCTCCATACCTTTGCTTAGGTCTATATGCAGTATTTCTCACCGAGCAGTATGGTTTAATACTAATAGCTGAATAATAAGCAGGGCATTTACGATGTTGAATCCAGCCTTATTTGGTTAAATTAAGTTTTGTCTACTTTATTTCATTTTCAGGCAACTGGAGCGCGAGAGTGAGACGCTTGAGAAAATGTTTAAGAAAGTTTATAAATTCAGCGTGTCCATCGGATTTTCCGTCAGGCAGGAAGATTGGTATCTGTGTTGAGTGCTCTGTCATCCACCAAATCCCTGTAAGCCGGATGATGTGTGTATTTGTGCGTATGAGAGCCTTGAGTGTGTTATCCAACATTCTGTCATCTACATGTTAATGCATGATAATGTAGTTAATGCAGAACTTTCAACACATCACAACTTAGTTCAGCACAGCTGTGTGTTGCTTGATTCATCATCAACAGATGCTGTAGATGTTCCACACACGCGCACACACACACACACACACACACACACACACACACATCACTGGGATTAGCTGACCACTAGATTCAAAATGTAAATCCATTTTAAGCCAATTGTGTGTGAGCGCAAATCAAGGCAGAAGTCAATCCTCTCTCGCTCTCTTGCTGACCGGGCCATGATGAACAAAACACGCCAAGAGACCTCCAGATTGTATATCCTGGTGACCACACACACACACACACACACACACACACATATGTGTATACACACAATACACACAATACACCATGTACCAAACACTACTAGATGCTTATAGCGATTTCAGCAGCATATGGCTCATATGCTCCACCTTAATCCAGGATTGTGTCAGCTGTCTGGTAAAGCTTTAGCATTTCTTTCCTACAGTTTATAAAATGCTTCACTTCGGGAAATGAAAATAGTTCTAGGCATTTGGGAGAAAAAAACTGATAAAATGCACAATGTTCATTCAAACTTGACCACAAGGTCAGCCTATTTAGCCTGCCTTTTGTCATCTTAATGTCTTTTTGTGATTTGTTGCTCTGAGCGTTCTCTTAAAGTTAATATTAATAGAAATTTTATCAGACAGAGTTCTAGCAAGAACCTCTTCTGGAAGGTTAGAACTCATTTCTATGAGTTTTTTTTTTTTTTTTTTTTTTTTACAACCTTGGTGGCTTTAAGTGTGTGTTCATAAAGGGAAAAAAAAAAACATATTTTAAGGGTTATTTGTCTAGTTATGATTCTATAGTTTATCTCTCTCTTTGAGCTTTTAGTAACACAATGTAGAGCCATACAAGTATTCCAAGTAGAACCCTTGCAGAAAGATAAGAGCCCTAATTTATACAGAGGACGCCTCAAGAAACCCCTGTGTGTTCTGACATAAACCAATGATTATTTGGATGTCTAAAGTTCTTTGGTTTGTTTTTCGCTGAAGGAATGCTAAAAGATCGTATGTAGAACCATTTTGCATAAAGTCTGCTCCGCTGTCAAAGACGGTTCCAACTAGAAATATCTCTAGGAAGCTAGGAGAACTTTATACAGTATTTAATCCAGTCATAGAAAAAAAAAAGTTACTACAGTTTTTTACAATAATACTTCAACTGTTAGCTTTTTTCTATTAAATGGTAACGTTTAAGCTTTAGTTAACCCCTACAGAGGTCCTAATTGGAAATCTATCATAAGGTTCTACATGGAACCTTTAGGACAGGGGGATATATTGAAGAATCCTTTGAGAATATATATATATATATATATATATAAAAAATCATTTAGCATAAGCATATTTTTTTATCATAGTCCTGAGTGAAATGGTCATTTCAGTGCGTGGGACTTTGCTTGTATGCATTTGGATTTGATTGGCTCATGAAAAGGATGGTCAGGTGGGCACGGTTTTGGCTGAAACTAAAGGCTTCTGGGAGATGATTGTAGAAGACTACTCACCTCCTACATCACTAGTGGCACTTGAAGTCGAGGTGAACAAAATCCTGCCAAGGCTGCCAAGCTTCATCCCAGGAGCATAAATACGTAAATGCTAAAGCCATATTTATTTTTTTAACTCAAAGGTCAAGGCCGACACTTGCTCCTTTTCACAAGAATCTCGATCAGTTTAGGAGCCAACATGAAATTAGATTTCCGTCTAATTTCCGTCTAACCACAATTCTATGATGACGTTATGAAAACTTCTACATAATCAAGAGGTGGGGGGAATAGGGAACGATTTCTCCAATACGGCTCTTTGTTCTGTAGTTTCTCTAAATTGTATATACTCTGTGTTTAAGTGATTAGTACAGATGAATTGCGCTCTGTTGTACATGAGCTAACAACATGTGGAGAAAAAAATCTGTATGATTTCAGGTTGGAGTTCTAGATTTAATATATTTTTCTTTTCTAAATGTATTTAAATGTTTCTTTTTAAATACAAATATTGTATTTATGTTTACTGTATACTTACGTTTGCCTTAAACATGATCAGAGATGATGATAAAGTTTGATGATAAACTTGGTGCTGCTGTGTAAACAAGTGCATATATATATATATATATATATATGAGCGAGGGTCAGGGAGAGCTGAAGACGCTGTGTTCTGTTTGTGTGGTTTGTTGTTGCAGGCTTCTGCAGATCAGGCGTCTCCTCCCTCCAGGCACTAAAAGAGTTTGACCCTCTCAACCTCCACGCTGTGTGGTTAATACAGATTACAAAGAGACGGCTAGAGAGAAAACAGTACAGCTGTTCATTCTCTCTCTCTCTTTCTCTCTCAGGCTGTAATTTAGCAGGTTGGCCGACTAGTTTTTTCCCCTCCTCTGGGAAGCTTTTAAGCAAAGTCAATAATAATCGGAAGAGAACCTTGTTTAAAAAAAAGATGAAAATAATAATTAAGAAAAATATAGTGCCTCTCAGCTGTGTGAGTAACTACCCCTGAGGAGGTGTGTGTGTGTGTGTGTGTGTGTGTGTGTGGGTGTGTTTGGATGTGTGTGAGACAGTAGCAGAAACTGACACGCACCTTGATTTTTGTCATCTTTTTCCTCTTCATGGCGTCTTCCTACTTTTTGCTCTATTGTCTTTAAATTGAAAAGAACTGGATGAGTGAAATTAAATGAATCAAATTATCAAACAGATTTCTAGTGAAAAACGCTCCATAAACCTAAACAAACAAATAATCTTATCAGTTTGAGTATCACAGAACACACTGGATTGTTGGACTGAATTAACTGGATTGTATTTTAGACCTGAGCACAGATGCAACATGACAAAAGTTTGCAATGTTCGAAATATGAACAGATGTTATGATGCATTACGTAGGCAAAGTAACCTGACATTATGAAGTCATAAACAGATCCTGGGATGCGTTATGCAAGCTCGTTGTCTCCTACAGGCATTATAAAGCATTAAATACACTGTCTTAAATCACATGTTATAACTGCTTTTATAATATATAATGTTTTAGATACAGAAATGCACCAAAACAAAATGTCTAAATTATGAATAGTTTTCCTGTGTGCGTGTATGTGTGTGTGTGTGTGTGTGTGTGTGTGTTAGGGGTTTTAAAGCAGTGGAATTCATTACGCTTTGTCAGTGGATGACTCAATGTATTGAATGTATTCTCTCTAAACTAATTGACTGGTATGGCGGAGCGGCTCTGAATTACGCCAATGGACCCAGCCGAGGCAGGTTGGACTTGATTTATTACTTTGAATGCCGAGCTGAATCAATGGCACATTCCTCCAAAACTGCAATCATTGTTATGGCAGAGAATAGGGAGATTATGCCGTCCTAATGAGTTTCGCTCTCTCTGTGTTCCCGCGCCATTCAATTCAAAATCATATTTAAGGCCTGACGCTGTGGCAGTGCACCCTCGCTTATAACTCATAACCCTCGAGCTGAGTGAACATCCGCGTCAGAGGCGCTTGCATGTTTATTTGAAGACGACTAGCCGAGAAAGCTCAAACTTTTGCCTCACCTCTTGGCTCTCATTCTAGTCATCCGTTCATTCATTATTTCATTCCGTCATTAAGAGCCGTTGATCGCAGTTGCCCGGGCGTCTGGATGAGAAATGCTGTGAATGTATATTACATTAGTGCAGGGGTCACCCCTCTTTCTTTTCTCCTCCGGAGCAAAGCCCGCATTTGTCCCGCTCGTCCCTGAACGGAGCCCATGCTTATATTTCCACAACTGCTACTGCATTCATTTGCAAATGACCCTCTCTCTCTCTCTCTCTCTCTTTCCCTCTCTCTGTCTTTCTCTTATTCATTTAATACCTAAAAGTGGAAAACCTCCAGAGTTTGTAATGAGAGCACCGAGAAGCAAACATTTGGCTTCCCTCCTGCCCCAAATTTAGCTTTTCACTCTCTCCCTTTCCCACTTCCCCAGCGCTTTCTCTTTTGGCTGGCTTATATTCATTTCTCTCCCTCGCACTTAATCTCTCTTTTCCTCTCAGAGTCTCTTTTATTCAGTGACATGCACAGAGATAAACCTCGCTGGTGTTGTTCATACTGCACAGCGTTAACCTAAGCAAGCTGTACATGAATACAGAACACATCTATGAAGATCTGATTTGCTCAATTATTGATTTTTTCTTGTCTCAGGCACGATTATTATTATTATTATTATTATTATTATTATTATTATTATTATTATTATTATTATTATTATGTCTTCCGCAGTAATAGTTTTGCTTAATTGACTGGAAATAGTAGAGGACTGTAATGTTCCACCGTTAATGGACAATAATTAGCTACATTTCCAAATGCATAATGCGAGAGAATGGAAATGCATTAAAATGTCTTGTGTAATTTCATTGTTATTCATAGGTTTTGCTTTATCCGGGAAAAGTTTTGTTCATGGTTGTTTGTCCTTATTTTATCGCATCTATTAGCCTCATCCATGAACACTTTACATTTGTGATTATGTTTGTTCAATTTTTTTTTTTTCAAAAAATCTTTGTAAAGCATCCTTGAGCATGAGGAAGGTCCTATAAAAAAAAACTTTTTTCATTGTTTAAATCTTTCACACATGTTACTGTGCATATTCAGGAACTTTTCAATTGGTTGGCTTCTTTTGACTTTCCTTCTGTATCTTTTCTTGTTTTTATGTTACGTGAACTTAAATGAAAGTTACACTGTAGTGTGTTTTCCTGGTAGAAACATGTCCATTATAGTTTTGTTTTTACGAACAAAAGCCAATAGTAGTTTGCAAATATGTGATAAGTTAAACAGAAGCATGTTATATACTTGCATTCATCAGTCACCTCCGCTTCATACGTTGTCAGACATTTCAAGTTGATAAAACATTTTTAACATGCAACATATCGCTGCGACTATTAATATTAATGATGGCTTTTTAATAGTCAGCGACCCGATTTACTGTACTTCCATGGCTGTAAATCTGTGATAATGAAAAGGTTGGGGTTAGTGATGGCAATAAAGTTCGTACCTTTTCTGGCAAATTATTTATTATGAAAGTGAACAAAAACAAAAAATGCAATCATATCACCCTTATCCAAACCTATCGTCCAAATCCGGACAGAACTTGTAAGATCAGGTTGGTGCTACCGACTGAATCTGAAACCACAATTTTCAGAAAACATTGCAAACATGGTGGATATTTAGTTTAGATACAGAAACCTTCTAGTTATAAGTTACTTTTCTCAACCACTTAAAAGGACTCGAATAAAATTATAGGTCCCGGGCAAGATGCCCAGGTGGACCAGAGTGCCTAAATATGTAGAGTTTGCATGTTCTCCTAGTGCCTGCATGGGTTTCCTTTTTGGGTACTCCGGTTTCTCCCACAGTCCAGAGACATGCGGATTAGGTTGATTGGCCACTCTAAATTGCCCATAGATGTGAATGTCTGTGTGAATGGTCCCAGACACTGGGGTGTACAAGTTACACCCCAGTGCCCAAGCCCAGATAAAATTGGGAGGGTTGTATCAGGAAGGGCATCCAGTGGAGGAAAAATAAAATGCAAATTGACGTGCGAACTATGGATAATCCACTATAGTGAACATGAACAGCAAGCATCCAAAACAAGAAGAAGAAGAAGAAGAAGAAGTCCTTTTGTCCTGTTGTCCCTTTGTAGGACCCCTTTTAAATTCTGGTTAAATTAAAAAGTTCTCTCTCTCTTAAAAGATTCCAAGTAAAACCACTTTCACGTACTATAAACCATCCAAAGAACATCCATAAGGAGCCTTTTTTTTTTTTTTCAGAGGTGGAGTAAATTCTACACAGCTACTAAACCGTCCTCCAATATGTTTGATTTAGAGTGAATAAATAATTCACATGTCTCAATGGTCTTCACATCTCTGGGGTATAAATAGAGGCAGTGTGTATTATATTAGGCAGGTTAAACTGAGGTCAGGCCACCGGGAGCTGAACTCTGCTTTCTTAAGGTCAGAGTTAACCTTCTTCAGGTTTAACCGTTGAGGTATTACACAGATTTGAATATGTGTTCGAGAAGTCCCACTGCTCCAAAACTGCAGTTTACTCATTGATTACAGGGGCAATATGGATTGGACGTGCTATAGTGTGTGATGTAGGATGATGATAAGAAGGCTTTGTTTGCCACTCAGCAATTACGGCCACACAAAGAGCTTTACTGTGTATGATTGTGAGTGTGTTTCTGTACAGATTATTATCAGTGAGATCTTAAACCCTGGCGTCAAATAAGGACATGAGATTTAACCTAGCCTAATACATTTTTTTTTTTTTCAATTTAGAAATGATGTTTTTGAGAGAAATTGTCTTTTTTTTTTTTTTTTTTTTTTTTTTTTTTTTTTTTTTTTAAAAAGCACTTCCGTAAACAACACTAGAAAGAAACACCAGCAGATCTTTCTGTTAAAGTGTGCTTTCTTTAAGGAGTAAAACGTCATGAAGCACAGTTACTCTTATCACTTCAAAGCTGATTATTTTCCACTCACAGCATGTCCTGAAGTGTTCATTTTTTTTTTTATATCCATTTATAGTTACATGTAATGTTGTTGAACAGCTACAAAATAAGGCTGCATCCACAATAATACGTTTTAAAATGCAAACTTAAAAATGAAAGCAATCTCCATCCAGAAGACTCTTTTCACTTCATATCACAAATAATCTCTGTTCATACTACGAGGAATGAAAATGCATATTTATATACATTGGGTATGCGTGTGCCGGTATATACAAGAAGCAGATTGTCTACTCTGAAGTTTGCTGCTTAGATGCTGATCTCTGGTATAAGAGAAAGGATGCATCATGACTGGTAAGAACATGAGTTCTGGAAATGAGCGTCATCGTTTCCAAAATGCTACGTTTCAAACTGTCCACACCAAAAAAATATATATAACGTGGCCAGAAGTGTTTCAAAAGCGCTCCGTTGTTGGGACTCATACTATTGATGCCAGGTGTAAACATAGGAAAAGTGATGCATTTTAAAACCAAAATCTATAAGTGTGAACATAGCCAAGTCAATTCCTGTTGTTATTTATATTGTAAGAGCTAACAGTCATTCATTCAAAAAATAATTGCAGATTGTCATGTTACAGTATAGAAAGTCCTCTGTCCTGAAGTCTTTCAAATGATGGTAAATGTAACAAACACCCTGACACTGGAGACTCCTTCCATGAACGTTAATGAAACATTTCAGTGACATGATGGTTAACATAGAACATAGCAATAAGAAAAGATCATATAAACCTGTGATTGGCTTTACTGCTGTTATAGGAGGTTAATCAACACATTCTGACCAATCAGAATAGAGATGTCAACAACAGTGTGGTATAATTACAATTCAACATTGTGTTGCTAATATGATAGTTATAGTGTTACAAGGCAAAGCACTATATTGCTTATCCTAGGTTTTATTATTATTATTATTATTATTATTATTATTATTATTATTATTATTATTATTATTATTCCTTCTTTTTCTTCTAAGCGATTTTCTGTGAAACCCTCAACGTGGACACTTTGTTGTGTAGGTTTTGTAAATGACTTATTTTCATTTTTATAGTATGTAAACTTTTTAGGATAAAGAAAAAACAGTTTAAAATCTTCATGACTAACATTCTATAAATGTAACTTGTGCAGTTTCTCTATCTATCTATCTATCTATCTATCTATCTATCTATCTATCTATCTATCTATCTATCTATCTAAGCAGTGCACTAATGTATTCCCACTGAAACTTGTCTTTTAGCTCTAGACTGATCTCTGTCTGGGGAACTCTCCTCAATATGCCGTGTTCAATCCTGCTGCGTGTGATATTTGATGGTGCACTGCTTCCATCAGTCCAGCAAGCGCACAGTAATTTTTAGCCTAATGAGAGCCGCACTCATTTACCATATTGATTATGCAAAGCGAATATGCAACAGCGCTGATCAATAGGCGAGTCATTTCCAATTTAGTCATCACAACGACAAACTAATTACTCGCCCCGCAATTTATTAAAACCCTCCGAAAAGTATTTCAGTTTAACGAGCGACGAATTATTCCCAACATGCCAACTTATTGAATCCAAGTATGAATAATATCCTCAAGGGAAACAAGGGTTAGTGATATGCATGTGTGTACATGTGTGTACATGTGTGTGTGTGTGTGTGTGTGTAGCAGATGAGTGGGTTTGAAGTATCCATATGGTGTGTTGTTTGATCCAGTATAAACCTGAGAGGCTTAAAACACTGTGTCCTGATGGAGAGGTGAGCTATAGCATATGTCTATCACTCTCTCTCTCTCTCTCTCTCTCTCTCTCTCTCTCTCTCTCTCTCTCTCATAAAAAACTGACATCACCCAGTTTTTACAGTGAATTAACAATTAAATAAATGTACAAGCATCTTTGAACTAATCTCTTTCCAGTGCATTTGTCTTATATGTTTGATATTAATAACAAACAATAATTCATGATGTGGATCCCTGTGCATATATGTTTTTTTTCCTTAGTACAGTAAAAAAAAAAAGTAAAATAAAAAAATGTACTGAAAAAAAGAATCAATAAAGCAAACTCTTTACTAAGAAAACAATTACAAAAAATCACTGTACTGAGAGAAGAATTTTTTTTTTTTTTTTTTTTTTTTAAATAATGAATAAATAAATAATGAACCACGAAAGCCAGCATCAATGTTTTTTGTCTTTTTTTTTTTTCTCATTCCCTTTGGCTCAAATCATGAATGAGATTATTTGTTTGTCTATTTGTATGTTTTTATTCAGGAATTTCACATCTCTCAACAATTAGTTTGTTGTTCACAACAGATTTAAATTCCTCATTTATTAAAACATATATGCATGTGTTTTGGCGAATGCATGCAAAAGAATAAGTACAAATGTCTACAATTTGCACATTAACCACTTGCATATAGCTTGCCGATCAAAACTGAAAAGTTGATTCTCAGTGATATTCTGAACACTCTTTCATCATATGATTAAAAAGATTCCTTCAGTTGTCCAAATCTTACCTATGTGTATGTATAATTGCATGAATATCCATGACATGATATGTTTGTGGTGTTTGCTGAATTGGTATATTACCTGTTCACCAAAATGAGTAGTGTAGCAACTTGTATGAATTCGCCACGTACAGTTACACCACAAGTAAATTAACTCTGTATCTACAAATCTGCATATCCTTTTCCTAACTTTTCCCTGTAAACTCTTACCTACTGTTGAAATCAGAATCTCAAGAGCTCGGTGCGATGCACAGTAGCAGCCAAGCTACACAAAACTGTATGGTAAGCAGTCGGTGTCAACAGAACAGATTTGTATATAAGACACATTTCCAGTGTTGACTGCCATGGCGAAAAACATCTGAACATTGTCCATGATGGCTCATATGATGGTAAAGCAACTTTTTTTTTAATTTTGTTGGAACTGATCAATTTGCTGACACAATAACTAGGTTTGGAAGAATGAATGAAATGTTTTGGGTGTGTAACTATGTTTTGCATACAGACAATAGAGTTGCGATGCCCCATGAAACAGCTGTACTTGCAATTTAGAGAATTTTAGAGAATTTTTTATTTTAAAAAAATGAGTGAAGGGATTGAGGAAAATAAATAAATGAATGAATGAGTGAAGGAATGAATGAATGAACTGTACGCAAAAAAATAATAAACAAAAAACTTGTACAGAAAAAGTCATCATAAAAATCCCCCAAAAAAGTTGGCCCAAAACTTAGTTATAATGTAAGTCTAAGGACCGTTGACAAATTATGAATTCTGTTGATAAGCATTTAAAATATGTGATTTTATAACATGAATTTTAAGTTGTACCCATTATACATTTTTTATGCCTTAGCAGAAAAGAATAGCAGAAACGTTAGCAGAAAAGAGGAGAACAAACTTATCCTACTTGTGTCAGGAGCCTTTTTTTCCTCTCTCTAATGAACATTAGCCAAGAATATTGCAGTATGCCTTAACTCTGGAAAATGAAAGTTACTGTGCATAATGAAATTGGAAGAGAGAAAATGAGAGACAGGCACAGAGAGAGAGAGAGAGAGAGAGAGAGAGATTTTGTGTAAAATGGTTCTTTGCAAACAGTTTTGAAGTTGTTTTTCCCTACTGTTCCTTCCAGAATAGACTCTGCAAGTGTCAAGCCTCTTTACCTCTAATTACAGATCCAAAGCAATTACAGGTATGATAGAGAGAGAGAGAGAGAGAGAGAGAGAGAGAGAGAGAGAGAGAGAGATGGAGAAATGGTGAGAAAGAGTAAACCACAATGTGTTTTATTCCGTTTGTAAAGTGCAAATAATCCCATCAAAGAGAACAATTGCCTCCCACCTGCCTGTGAGCCAAACCCTCCTCTGAGCTAACCAATTACAGACCTAAACATGCCCTCTGTCACTCTCTCCTTCCCTCCCTCCATCACACACACACACACACACACACATACATACTTTACTTTTTATTGAAATTACTGAATTATTTACCATATATGGAAACAAGACTGAATTACCATGCTACACCTTGACACAGGGCAAAAAACTGAACTTTAGCCATTAAATCTTTACATTATCCTTTACATAATTCTTTACATTCTCTCATCTCTCTTATACACTTGCACACTGGGCATGATACTTACCACTGCAAGGTATATATATATAT